>CAXKVW010000059.1:0-215111 GCA_964058825.1 Carex arenaria | reverse complement strand
CTGTATTGCATTCGATCAGGCAGGTATGGATAAGTTTTTTTTCCGTTAGCTTATTGGGTATGGGTAAGAATTTTTTTTCGTTAAATAAATGGGTAAGGGTATGGGTAATGACTATTTCATACCAATTATCCCCCTAGATATGTAGGGGGATAACTGGGGGACAACATGTTATGATAATATTTCGTTAAATAAATATAGAAAGATTGGGTTCATTAAGTCCGGTCCAAATATTATGCATCAAAATTAATGATTCAGATTCATATATCATGTTTTTTTCGAGATCATAGGTGAACCAGGGCTTGATTAATTCTCCTCTAATCAGAAGGTCCAGATCCAAACTAAAAAAAAACTTGAATCTGAATCATTGAATCCGATTTATAATATTTGAATTGGACTCAATAAACCTGATCTTTATATATTTATTGAAAATGAGATACTCTTTCTATTTTTCTACATCTAAATTTAATAATTTCTGCACATAAAAATTTCGGGAAAGATTCATCCTCCTCATTTAATGACCTCATTGATTAAAGGAAGCTGATATCAGTACCCGCGCTACAGTACCCGCATTGTACCCGCACCATAACTTTCATAACTGCCATAACAACTGGGGGGGCCGCAAAATCTGCAGGACTGAATTTTTTCCCAAAGTATTAATATCTATACACGGAAGTATTTATACCTATGAACTGAAGTATTTATATCTATGAGATGAACAACTTTTACGTAAATAATTATTTTCTCATCTATATTTCTCAAACATACCCGCACCATAAATGTATGGTGGGGACCACTCAAACTAGATGGGGGACCATACACGTTTTTAGATGTGGATTTTTTTTCTCCGTTCATTTTTGTCCATATTTCTGACGATTTGTGTACAAATCTAAAACCACTAACGTCTTCTACACAATTTTTTCTTTCAAATGAGATCCATGATGATATACTTTCGAGCTCGTCGTCAAACAAGTATTTATACCTACACTTGCAGTATTTTTTACACATGACACTGGATGATATCTAAAAATATTAATATCAAGTACTCCAAGTACTTATACCTATGTATTGTAGTATTTATACCTATGTGGTCAACTATTTTTGTTAGAGAAATGTTGCAAGTGTTTTTTACATATGAATATATTACACTATATAACATTTGAAAGTATTAATATCAAGTAATACAAGGATTTATATTTATGCACTGAAGTATTTGCATCTATGTGGTCAACTATGTTTGTTAGAAGAAGATTGACGCATGGACGATTAGGGAAGGTTGATGTAGGAATACAGGGTCCCCATTACTTCATTTAAGGAAGGTTGACGCGGGGACCATTAGGAACTGAAAAAGGGAGTGATCATATCAAGTGACGCCACAAGTATTAATATCTTATTTTGTAAGTATCAATTTCTTATCTTGCAAGTATTTATATTTATAAAGGCTGATGCTGGACAAGTGTGGAGACTGAAAAGGGGGGGACTAAGTAATTAGTGGGGACCATAGTACATCATGCTTTTAATGTACAGTACGGGTACAGTACAGATACTGTAGCGCGGGGATGAAAATAATTATTCTTGATTAAAACAAGTAATTTAATTCTTTTTTAACAACCAAACATCACCCAAAGAAAAGAAATATCACAAAAAAGTTTACATAACAGGTGGCGGTTATCCGAAGGAAGTTAGCCAATCTTCTACTCATCTCGAATTCTCTCTAATTATAGTCATGTTGTCACAGACTATATCTTTACTTCTTTTTGTAACAGGTAATACGAAAGTGTTGACTGATTAACAAATATAGAGCATAAATTTCATTTTTTTTTATTAAAAAACTAATTTGTTTGAAAGTATATTAATTGTTTTTTCTTCCAAAAATAAAAAAACTGAACTACTGATTCGATCCATATAGGAGGCAACATAATCAATGATTCAATCTACCTATATTAACACAACCACATAACCGACACACTTATTCCACGTACCTTCCACTCTGGACCAAATCAATGATTTTGTTTCCCTCTTCACTCCGCCTTCAAGAACAATCAAATATTGTGTATACAGATTTATAAATAAAGGATTTTTTCGTAGGAAAAAAATAAGAAATTCGTCATGACTGACGAGTAGAAGTTTTTGGGTGAGATCGAGAAGGAAAAAAGAAAGGGAGGAGGGCCCGCAATTTGAAATACTGGGTGGATCAAAAGAATGGCTATGTCAGCTAGTTCTTTTTCGAATTTTCTATGTCGCCAGTTGTGTAAAAGTGTGACAAGGTAGACCGAATCATCAGTCATCTTCATTTGGACTGAATCAATAATTTGGATAATTGTTGTTTTTGAAGAAAAATAACCGTTAATATGTTTTTTGACAAAATGATTTTTCAATTTCTAAAATAAAAGTTGCATAAATTTTATATTTAAATTCTATTATTTTAAATTATTAAAACTTTTTCGTTGAGACGGGAGACAAAGATGTGATTATGATGTGAAGGCTCCATAATCAATAAAAAAGATCACGTGGTTGATTGTATAAATCTAGTCTGGCACATCATTTGACATGCAATACTAGTCATTGATGATAGTTTATGTAATGATCATCTACACTATAAATTATGACATTGACAAAATGCTATAAATAATATTAGGTTGGTTTTTAATTTGTAATAAGCAGATTGGCCCGTATTTTATATATTTATATATTTAAAGTTTAAATAGTGAATCTAATTATTTAGCATAATTTTTATATTAAAAGAAATTGTGAGAATATGTTTTTCACCGTAACTTTTTTGTCAGAGAATTGTTAGAAACTGTTTTTGTATTTTCAAAAGTAAAAGAATTCAAATATTTTATGTATTTACCTAAAAGTGACTTTTATACCGGAATCAATAACTCAGATTTAAAACATTTTTATTTTTTCCAATAACAAACAAAGAAATATTTTAATTTTTCTTACATCCGCAAAAAATCCAACTTGAGAAATATTAATTTGAGTTATTTGTCGCAATCTTTCTAATAAATCAAATCATACATACAATATTCAATTTATTTTCAAAGAAATATATAAAATATTTCTAATATTTCAAAACAAAAAATAAATAAATTATAAACTTTTCTGTTTAATTAAAAAAGAGCTTAGAACTAGAGGTGATACTTTTACCCGATTACCCAGATCCGATCCGGAACTGACCCGGATCTGAACCGGAACCGACCCGGATCCGATTAATTTGGATAGGGCATGGTTTAAAAAATATAACCAGTTAAATAATGGGTACAATTACAAAACTAACAATTTAATATCCGACCCGGATCTGAACCAGAACTGATAATATAATGGATAGGATACGGGTTTGATTTAAATATTACCCGTATAAATACCCGATAAATGATAATATCATTTCTTTATAATTATTTAATATAAAAACATATATTAATAATTATGAAAAGACAATCATTTGTTATATTTTTGAATTTCTTGAATGAAATTTATTGTTCTTTTCGCACAAATCATTGAAATCAAATATCACGTTCACCTTTTGCCTATAAATTTTTGAAGCTAATTAATTTATTTTTTCATCTCTCTGTCTATCAAATATCTGCCTTTCTGCACAAATCACTAAAATTTACTGCTCTTTTCACTGATTGAAACAAATTAGTATTGATATTTTATTCATGGATTTTTGGAACCATGGAATGAAATCACCATCTCCAGTATTTTACTTCCTAAAATGATCTCACATTCAATATTTTAGAGCAGATTTTAATTTATATTATAATGATATATTATGTGAGATGTTTAAGAAATTATAATTATATTTAAACGTAAAAGGAACACGATAAAGCTAAGGCATTGTCGTTTATAATGATATATTATGGGTATCTATTTACCCGGAACCGAAAAACTGGATCAGAAATATATACAGGTAGATAGGTATCCAGATCTGGAACCGACCCGATTTGAAACTAATAAGTATATGGATCGAAATTTAGACCCGAACATTTTTAGGATATATATATAGGCCGACCTCCCCATCTATCCATGCTCCTGTGAAATACTACTACGTACTCTTTGCAACAAGTGCTAACAATAAAGGGTTGGTCGGTAGAGAAATGTGGAGACTGAAGGTGGCGGATCAAGGAGCAAGTCCATGGCTGAAAACTACAAATAATCATATTGGGAGACAGGTTTGGGAGTTTGATCCAGACACCGGATCACCGGACGAGAGAGATGAGGTGGAGAGAGTTCGCCGGATGTTTCATGCCAATAGATTTCAGATTAAGCACAGTAGTGACCTCCTCATGCGCATCCAAGTACGTACTTGTTTCAATTTATTTTTTAGGCTTAATTTAATTTGTTTGTTTGAAATTTAATAAATGATCAAATATGCACCACAGTACGAGATGCTGGTAATTAATTCTGATGTGATACATATATTTACCCTTTTAACAAATTAATTCTAATATATATCATATGCTTAATATTTATAAGCAAAAATGACAAAAAAATTTAACATGCATCCAGGTTTTTAGAAAGCGAAAATAAGAAATTATATTATAATGTTTTTGCATACAAATAATAAATGAAAACTTTTATGTTATCTTTCATTTAGACCTCCAACTAACATTTTATTAAATTATATATACACATATGTATACACACATATATACATAAGTATACACACACATATAGAGAGATGAGCTAACTTGCTTTTGAAAGTAAAGATGGTATTTTACTTCCTGCTCATATCCAGGACTGGTCTTGAACATTTTGGGGCCCGGGGCGGGAGAAAATTTTGAGTCATTTATATATACATTTTTTTATAAGACAGGCTAATGCGCTTCTATATATAAGACTTCAACACTGTATGTTTATAAGTTACTTTTTTATTTTCAAAGTCCAAACAATCGATCTGAACCGTTCAATATGATATCCATATTAAAACGTATTTGGAGACCAAATTTTACAATTTTTGGAATTTTTTACTATTTTTTAAGGGTAAATATTGCTGATGGTAACTAAATTTTGTCATTTGTCATAGATTAAAAACTCAAGTTTGATTTGTTTCTTTCTAGTTATTCAATTTTGTCATTTGTCCCTATCAAGTCACTCTATATTTTTCCTTCCAAAATGCTAACATAACATGCTCATTCCCTTAATATTTTATAACGGAATGAGTATATTCCAATAATATTTTGGACGGAATGGGAATATTCCGTTAAGATTTTGGATAGAAAATTATAGAGTGATTTGATTGGAACAAGTGACAATATTGAGTGAGTAGAAAGAGACAAATCAAATTTGAGTGACCAATTCGTAACAAATGATAAAGTTTAGTGAACTCTAGCGAAATTTACCCATTTTTTTTATATATGTAGAAAATCCATTGATTCAGAAAATTCTGAAACATAAAAAATAATGATTTTCTACCTACCTTAAAAAATAGTAAAATAATTCAAACATAGATAAATTTTGGTCTCCATTAAGTTTTAATATAAATATCATGTTGAACAGTTTAGGTCGACTATTTGGACTTTTAAATCGCAAAAATAACTTAGAAGCATATGATGTTGAAGTACTTATGGAAGCGTATTAACCGGTCTCATTTTTTATTGATATGTCAATAGATCATACCTATTTATAAAAAAGTTTGGACCCTCTATATATACAAAATTTGAGCTCTAATGTTTTATTTATTTTTAATATATGCAGATTAATTATTTTTTTATATATATAAATTTTTTTGGGGGGCCCCTTGAATTTTGAGGCCAGGGTCGGTCGCCCTGGCTACCCTGCCCCAGGGCCGGGTCTGCTCATATCTTTATTTTCAAAATTCAAATAGTTGATTCGATCATTCCAACATGTTCTTCATATTGAAATGTGCTTGGAAACCAAATTTTATATTTTATTTTAAATTGTTTACTATTTTTCAGAATTTTTGAAAATCATTGCTTAGTGCATGTTTAATTAGCAATATAAAATGAAATAACATAGAAAAGTGTATTATTTTTATGATCTCTTTTCTCGTCTCTTCCGTTAATTCCCCCTCTTTCAATTCGCCTTAGTAAAAATAATGTTCTTACTTTGCAAAAAAAAAAAAAAGTGTTCTTAATTCCAGCTCTATTACAAATATAAATTTTACGTTTGACAATACTTAATGCCAGAATATTACCAAACGACGACTTCGTAAAGTTTTAAATATGACCCATTTTGTCATGATATATATTTCGATAGATCTATATATAAACCAACTAAAAATAGTAAGACCTATGCATTTAATTAATTAGCAGTAAATTGAATAATGGAATAGCACAAAAACACACCATTTCGATTAAAAACAGTGGTCGAACATGCATCCACGTTAACTATATATATAGAAGGTCCCAATTAGGTAGAACATCCTTAATTTGCTATTTTAGTAATTAAGTGCTTTGAATAGTGAGTTAGGTGTGACCAATAACGATTATTGATGTTGTTGTGTTCTCGTGGAGTCAATATTATCATTTATTATTTAAATATTATTGTTGTTGTTTGTTGTTGAAAATTCATAAAGTAATTATTCATATTTTTCGAAAATTCTTTTGATAGGCAAAATGTATTTGAGATAACCTTCCTTTATCTCAAAATTCTTTGTTAGATATCTTAGAGATTTAAAAATTAAAATATTGATTATTCGAATAAGGATATAATATATTAAAATGTGCTTAAAGATAACATTTGAAAAGTTACAACATCTTACAACAATTTGGTTTTGTGATTTTCAAAAACCAAACAGTCGATCCAATTGTTGTAAGTGGATCCCTCCTCTCTCTCTCTCTCTCTCTCTCTCTCTATATATATATATATATGAGTAGAACTAGGGTGCTCCTAAGTTCATCACATCTCTTGTGAACTTGACTCTAAAATATATTGAATTGACTTTAAACAATGAATCCAAACCATTGAAACCCTTGTACCTAATGAGTGATGGGTCTACATGCGAAAATTTTAAAGTTTCGAATTAATTTAATATAGAGTCAAGTGGTCAAAAATTTAAGGTTTATAAATTAATTTTAATGCATTCATTTTTTGGACTCCTTTGACCACTTGACTCTATATTAAATTAATTCAAAACTTTAAAATTTTCACATGTAGACGCATCAATCATTAGGTAGAAGGGTTTCAACGGTTTGGATTCATCGTTTAAAGTCAATTCGATATATTTTAGAGTCAAGTTTACAAGAGATTGGGTGAACTTAGGAGCACCCTAGTTCTACTCATATATATATAGGAGGGATCCAATTACACCATTTTATGGTGACACATCTTGACACCATATTTTTATAAGTTATTTTAGCGATTTTAAAGTCCAAACAGTCGATCCGAACTGTTCAACATGATCTTCATATTAAAATGTACTTGGAGACCAAATTTTATATTTTTTGGATTTTTTTTAGTATTTATTAAGATGTATACCAAATTTTATATTGAAAAATAGTGATTTTGAAAAATTATAACTAAATACTAAAAAAATTCCAAAAAATGTAAAATTTGGTTTCCATGTACATTTTAATATTTAGATCATGTTGAACAGTTCGGATAGACTGTTTGGACTTTAAAATCGTTAAAATGACTACCATGCTTTCTCTCTCTCTCTATCTATCTCTCCTCTCACTCTCTCTCTATCTATCTATATATATATATATATATATATATATATATATATATATATATATATATATATAGAGTAAGGCTACCATGCTTTGCAAATTAAAGTTGGTGTTTTAATTTGCGCTCATATCTCTACTTTCAAAGTTCAAATAGTCAATCCAAACTTCTCAACATGTTCTTCATATTGAAATGTGTTGGGATACCAAATTTTACATTTTTTGGAACTTTTTTACTATTTATTAAGGCACTTTAAAATTGACTATATATCCAGGTGAACAGTAAAAACTTCTAGACCACCGGATCAGCAATTTTTAAAGTGGCTTAATAAATAGTAAAAAAATTCCAAATATGTAAAAGTTGGTCTTCAAGCACATTTCAATATAGAGATCATGTTGAGCTGTTCGGATTGACTATTTCAACTTTGAAAATAGAGATATGAGCGCAAATTAAAACAACCAATTTAATTTGTAAAACATGGTAGCCTTACTCTCTCTCTCTTGAAAATATGGCTACCAAGTCAAATATATATAAATTTCAAAACCAACATCCAATGATTACAGCTATTTCCTTTATGAGGAATAGCACTCCTTACGCCTTCAAACTCCTCTAATTCTCAAATAGAACCTCCTCTGAAAAACATCAGTTGCATAAAAAGAAAAAAAAGAAACTTATACTGGAAAGACAAGAAAAAAGAGAAATAAACAAGGAGTGGACACTGCTTCCCTCCTGGAAATCCTCCACCCTTTATCCATATTCCTTCCACATCCGACAATCCTCGATGACCCTCTCAGCTAGATACTTAGGGTCCAGTTTGGTACCCCCAAACACCACCTCCTTCCGCTGTTTTTATATTGCCCATAAGGTGCACAGGAATTTTGATTTCCAAACAACCGATCCAAACGTTCAATTTGATATTCATATTAAAATGTGCTTGGAGACCAAATTTTATTTTTTTGGAAAATGTTTGTTATTATTTTAGATTTTTTTTTTAAATCGTTGTTTTTCTATGGTCCAAAAATGTCTAAAAAATAATGATTTTCAAAATTTCAAAAAATAAATTTCAAAAAATAAATTTTTTTGTCTCCAAGCACAATTTAATATAGAGAAGATGTTGAGCCATTTAAGTCGATTGTTTGAACTTCAAATTCAACGGTTTACAGTCCAATGTACAAGAAAGCTTATACATTGCAAAGCACCATAGCCCATCTCATATATATATATATATATATATATATATATATATATATATATATATTCTATCATTTCACTAAAAATAATAGTAAAATTGACAAAAGAGCCTAAGAATAGTGAAGCGCTCATTGTGTCAGTTACTTAAATTTATATGACTTTATATATGTAGTTCTCAAGACTTAATCCACTCGAACTGGACCTTCCAATAATAAAACTTGGAGAGAATGAGGAAGTAACAGAAGCAGCAGTGGTAACTTCTCTAAGGAGAGCTATTAGTAGATATTCTACATTACAAACACACGATGGCCACTGGGCCGGGGATTTTGGCGGCCCTCTGTTTCTCACGCCTTTCTTGGTACTTCATGTCTAATTCTTATCTCATAAATGTCTACTCAACCAACTTTCAACAAAAAAAAAAATAATCACTTCTCCAAACAGATAATAACTTTGTATGTCACTGGAGCATTGAACACCATTCTCTCCTCTGAGCATCAAAAGGAAATGCGCCGCTATCTCTACAATCATCAGGTGCATTCTTCTGATATTGTATTTATTAATTCAAACCAACTTCAAACTAAGTTGCATGCACATTAGTGTACTAAAAATAATCGTTAACAATTTGCGATTGAAACAACAGAACAAAGATGGAGGATGGGGATTGCATATAGAAGGGCACAGCACCATGTTTGGTTCTGTGATATCATATGTCGCTTTAAGGTTGTTTGGTGAAGGCACCAATGGTGGAGATGGCGCCATGGAGAAAGCAAGGGATTGGATACTAAGTCATGGAAGTGCTACTGCTATTACTTCATGGGGGAAAATGTGGCTCTCCGTAAGTGCTAAATTGTATCACCAAGGTTTTATTCTTTCCCCAGATATGTTTAATTTCTTTGGGTAATTCAGGTGCTTGGAGTGTTTGACTGGTCTGGGAATAATCCCCTCCCACCTGAGATGTGGCTGCTCCCTTACATTCTGCCCATTCATCCTGGTACACGCCTTCTTTTGCCATGTCTAATGCCAAATATATAGTATAATGTGTTCAACATGATAGACTCTTCATAGTGCAAACAATAAATGAAAAAAATTAGAATATGTACTGGTCTTGCTGTTTTCGGAACAATACACCTAAATTTTTGAATGCAAAATTTCCAGGAAGATTTTGGTGTCACTGCCGGATGGTTTATTTGCCAATGTCTTACATTTACGGAAGGAGATTTACTGGCGAAATCACGCCGCTGGTATTGGAACTAAGGAAGGAACTGTATTCTGGTCCGTATGACAGGATTGATTGGAACAAGGCTCGCAATGAGTGTGCAAAGGTTTGTTTTATATAATTTCTCTTCAACCATTTTGCTAAGGATTGTTTTACTTTTATATAATTTATCTTTTTTTCAATTTTGCTACATATTCAACTGGTCAGTAGTCAGTTTCCTACTGAGATTTTGATTTATTTTGGAAAAAATGCTGTTTTCATCGTATGCAGGAAGATCTGTACTACCCCCATCCAATGATACAAGATATACTATGGACCACACTTCACAAATTTGTTGAGCCCATTCTAATGCACTGGCCTGGTGACAAATTAAGAAAGAAGGCTCTTAACATTGCTAGTCAACATATCCATTATGAAGATGAAAACACTCATTACATTTGTATTGGTGCTGTTAACAAGGTCTCTTACTCTCCAATTGTTTTCTCTATTATTTTTTTATTATTATTATCTGATAGATATATGGACTAGATGCATAAGTGTTTCTAATACTTGCAAATGCTACTCCATGGTTTGGTATTTCATGTAATGTAATTTGATGTAGGTGCTAAATATGCTATGCTGCTGGATAGAAGATCCGAGCTCAGAAGCATTTAAGCTCCACATCCCAAGAATCTATGACTATCTCTGGATTGCTGAAGATGGAATGAAAATGCAGGGTTACAACGGAAGTCAATTTTGGGACACTGTATTTACAGTTCATGCAATCTACGCCACTGGTCTCGTTCAAGAGTATGCACCTACCATATACAAGGCTCATGACTTCATAAAACATACTCAGGTAATTTTGATATTTATGTTTGCATAAAGCATAATCAAGTTGATATATATCAACTTTTGATGATCTGCAAATAAAAAGGTATTTGTAGTAACTAGTTTGTTTCTTGATAGTCACTTGAGGTTTGCCCTGGTGATCTTAATTCCTGGTATCGTCACATATCGAAAGGTGCATGGGGATTCAGTACAGCAGATCATGGTTGGGCAGTTTCTGACTGCACTGCTTTGGGACTAAAGGTAATTATTTGTTCTTTTCTCAAAAGATTTGAATATGACTTCCACTGATAATCTGGATGCTCTTTTACCTTGTTCAGGGAGCTTTACTACTGTCAAAGTTTCCTCAAAGGATGGTGGGTCCTCCAATTGAAGCAAATAGGCTGTATGATGCTGTCAATGTTATTTTATCTTTGATGGTTTGTGTACTACACTACTACTGAGAAGTCAATTTAATTCATGCTATTTCAATACTTGCTTGTTTTAACTCGGCCTCTGTGCTTGTGCATATTCTCTGAACGGGCAAATTTATTTGTTAATTTATTTTGTTCCATTTAAAGATCCCAGTGATGTGAATTAACAATATGTTGTTTTCTTATTGCCACCTTTTCCCTGTAGAATGACAATGGTGGTTTTTCAACCTATGAACTCGCAAGATCTTACGCATGGATCGAGGTGAGAATAGCTGTTTAATTAATCCTTTGGTCCTTGTCCTGTGCCTTGAACACCTAGGTGTAATGGTATGAACTCAAAGAGTTCAGTTTGATAATGCTAGCATGGTTTTGAAACTCAGTTGAATCAACTTGTGTTGGCCAAGTCGGACCGCAACAAGCTGTTTTTCATTCAATTTTCTTGCTCTTGTAGTTTTTCATTAGAACCTTGGGGTTTGACAAAAATATGCTGGATATTTCTCATATGTAAACTTAAAACATACTAAGTCTATAATTAGAACAATATGTAAATGTCTGGAATAAGGCTGGCGTGCTACCTGTAGCATAGTGACATGTCGTACTACCTCTTCAAAAACCTATCGAATAAACTTCAAACAACAAATCAAAACCGTTGAAACTAATCTACTTCACAAGTGATGTAATTACATATAAAATTTACAAATTTTTACATTCATTTAGTATAAGGTCAAACAATAAAAAAATAATAATAAATGAATGTATTAAAATTAACTTATAATTCTTATTTTTTTGACCGCTTGACTTTATACCAAATGAATTCAAAACATTATAATTTTGACATGTAAATACATCACTTATGTAGTAGATTGGTTTCAACGGTTTGGATTTGTTGTTTGAAGTTTATTCAATAGGTTTTTAAAGAGGTAGCACGACATGTCACTATGCTACAGGTAGCACACTGGCCTTATTCAAATGTCTGATATCCAATTTAATCTAATACAAATGAAATGAAAAGAGCTGATTTAGAATTGTATTTTGTTGTTCAATAAGTTCATAAAAGAAGAGGGAATTTAGTTCCAAACCAACAAGATAAGAACGCAGGAGAAATTGTGCACCAAAAGATAAGAACTGAACAAATAACACCATGGTAGCATGAAAGGAGATAGTTAGACGATGGTTATTGGTCTTTTCGCCTAAGAAAGATCATTCTCACCAAATAACAACTTCTTCGTAGGATTTCACACCAAATTCATCAGAAGTCTATATCAAACAATTTATGTTTTCTTTATATATATATAGAGAGAGAGAGAGAGAGAGAGAGAGAGAGATGAGCTATGGTAAGTTGCGAGTAAGGATTTTATTTTATTTCACGCTCTCATCTCTCTATTTTCAAAGACCAAATAGTTGCTCCGAACCGCTAAACAAGATATTTATGTTGAAATCTACTTGGAGACCAAATTTTACATTTTTTGAAAATTTTTACTATTTTTTCTAAATATCTCAAAATCACTATTTTCAATGGTTCTGAACCAATAAAAAACAACGGTTTTCTACCTATCTTAAAAATTAGTAAAAAAATTCAAAAAAAATGTAAAATTTAGTCTCCGAGCACATTTCAATATGGACATCTTGTTGAGCGGTTCGGATAGACTATTTGATCTTTGAAAACGGAGATATGAGCGTGAAGTAAAATAAGATCCTTACTTCGCAACTCACCATAGTCCATCTATATATATATATATAGAGAGAGAGAGAGAGAGAGAGAGAGAGAGAGAGGTGGGCTAACCAAACAGTAAAACCAAAAGCCACCATTGGATCAACAATTTTTAAAGTATCTTAATAAATAGTAATAAAAATTAAAATAATATAAAATTTGGTCTCCAAGTACATTTTAATATAGATATGACATCTAACGGTTTGAATCGGCATTTAGACTTTGAAAATTGAAAAGAGTTCCCAAGTCTCGTTGCTACCGATTGATTTTGTGATTTTCAAAATTCAAACAGTCAATCCAAACCATTAGATGTGAATCTTAATAAATAGTAAAAAAATTCTAAGAAATTTAAAATTTGATCTCCAAGCATATTTTAATATAGATATAATGTTGAATGGTTTAGATCAACTGTTTGGGCTTTGAAAATTGCAAAACTGAATTGGTACGACCACGGCTCAGGAACTACCATTCTGAGAAAGGACCAAATATTATATGTTCAATGTTGTCTAGACTTTTTATTTTGTCTTTGGCCTTGGGTAACAATATTATTTTTTTCCCCTATTATGCTATATTGTGAAATTTGTGAGAGCTATATTAGAATGATTTTACTACTGAAAAATGCAGATGATTAATCCAGCAGAGACATTTGGGGGCATTATGATAGACTACCCG
Organism: Carex arenaria; assembly: GCA_964058825.1. Lineage (NCBI taxonomy): Eukaryota > Viridiplantae > Streptophyta > Magnoliopsida > Poales > Cyperaceae > Carex > Carex arenaria. Next base: position 201,448 of record CAXKVW010000059.1, on the reverse strand, counting down.
TAAGAGAAAAAGAATGTTCACAACTTTCTATTATATTATTTTATCAAAATGCAATGAAATTGAGCACATTTAGAATTGGATTAATTGACAGATGCGCAGAATGCACATCAGTTGCAATAGATGCTCTGACTGCATTTAGAAAGCTATATCCAGATCACCGTAGTAGAGATGTCGATGCCAGCATCATAAAAGCCGCCAACTATATCGAATCAATTCAACAACCAGATGGTTCATGGTTTGTATATTCTATTTAGTTTCCATTTAGATTTTACTTAAAAAGAAATTTGCAATTACCACTGAAATTTTAGAAATAACTAATAGTATAATACTGCATTGTAATCTCTCCTCGATTTCATGATAATATTTTGTTTGTTTGTTTAATTACTTAACAGGTATGGTTCATGGGCAGTTTGTTTCACACATGGAACATGGTTTGGAGTTACAGGGTTAATAGCAGCTGGAAAGACGTATGAAAGCAATGTGTCTTTAAGAAAAGCTTGTGATTTCTTGCTTTCTAAGGAATTGCCTTCTGGCGGCTGGGGTGAGAGCTATCTGTCAAGCCAAGATAAGGTACTTGTGTATAAATTGCCACATAATAGTTAGATATTATATCCATATATATGCTTCGTGTCCTACTCTTTATATGCGGTGCGAAACTGCGAACTAGAATTAAAGTACAATACATGTGAGGATGGAATGGAACTAAGGAAAGTGTTAATTAGATGATGGTTTGGTGTTTATGATGGAGAAAGGTTTATACAAATCTGGAAGGGAACAGGGCTCATGCAGTCAACACCGGATGGGCTATGTTAGCTCTTATTGATGCTGGCCAGGTATTCTTTTTTCTTTTGCTTGTTGAAGATATACAGCTTTCATATAATTTCTTTATCAATTTAAGAGGCACTCTAAGTGCACATGTTTTTAACTTTTTATCCCACACATGAATAATGCAAAGTTGTTTATGACAAACTAGAATTGTTAATCTTGACATCTCTCTGGTGCGACCTTATTAGCACACCTCATTTATCCCTGAAAGTTACTATAGTATCAACTCATTGTCTGCGCTTGTTGCTTAGGCTGATAGAGACCCAAGGCCATTGCACAAGGCAGCAAAAGTTTTGATCAACTTACAAATGGAGAATGGCGAGTTCCCTCAGCAAGTATGTGTGCCTCTGTTCTCCTAGTTTAATATCAATAATAAAAATAGCTTAATTTATTTTTGCAGCAGCCTTTCTGCAAAAATTGTTTTACCATAATGCTGATATGATCTTACAGTTAGGCCCTTCCCCTACTTATTTTTGTGAATTGTAGGAGATAATTGGGGTGTTCAGCCAAAACTGCATGATTAGCTACTCGCAGTATCGCAACATATTTCCAATATGGGCTCTCGGTGAATACCGTTGTCGTGTGTTACTGGCCGATAAAAGAATTTGATAGTTTGGTATATGTTTCATTTGATCCTAGTTTCTCAACAAGGTTTGTACAAGGATATGGAATTTTAGGACATTGTTATTATTTTTCCTTTATGAGTGTGGCGTTTTCCATTCAGGATTGGGAAGGTTTGCTAGATACCGCTTGCTCTTGATTTAATTGCTCTGCTTTAAACTGAATATTGTTGAATATATGTAATCAAATTATTTTGGCTTTTTAGTACAATTGTCGTTGGCGCCTTTTTTTTCTTACTATAATTTTTGCAATTAGTCGCAAATGACCCCCCAATTTCTTAAAAATAAAGAAGTTGATGGAGCATACCTCATTGCAGTGGGGTTTTGCGGCTATATAAAATCATCTTTCAGAGCTCCGAGATGATAGGGTGTAAATTGTGGCGGAGCTGAGAACTGATCAGTCCCGATTCTCAACATCACTTCTCCATTTGAGTTTGAATTTTGGACCATCCGATTAAAATCCGGATCAATTTGTAATGTGGGAGTCTTCAAAATTCGTAGAAATGGGCTGGTTTGACTTCTAAAAGAATAGAATCAGATCGAATTAGTGCCAGATCGTGTTTAGAGTCAGATTGGATCAGACTGATACTTTAGGTCTAATGAAACTTGTTTCTTCTAAGGGGGCATGGATGGGTCGAATCTTGTTGTATCAAATTGAGTTGGGTCAGATTGGCTGGATCATATTTCGAGTTAATCCAATTTTAGATCATGCTCGAGTCTCATATTATTGCGAATCTGATAGGTCAAATTCGAATTTGTTCAGCTTTCTAAAAAGATCAGGTTAAATCTGATCGAAGGGATCCATCTAACACTATATATATATATATATATATATATATATATATATATATATAATCTTGAATCATGATTGGTTGACAAAATTTTGTTGGAGGTGAAAGAATTAACATTGCATGATTATAATCAATAGAATCGATTTTTCTCTCAATTTGAAGTGTAACAGATGAAAATAAATTTTGTTGTAAATATTTTTAGAAAACATATACAAATGCCCAACTATATATTATACCTATATAATCGCATGTCATCCAAGTTTCTTTATCATAAATTACAACAACTATCAAATTTCTCATTAACATTCTAAATTTTAATCAACCAAATAAAAAATAAGACGAAAAATAAAGTTAAATTTATTTTCTCTATTAATCATCCAAATAAATATGTTAATCTTTTTTTCTATTTTATTCCATTCCATTCTATTTGTCACCTCCCTATCCTTCGTCTACGTACCCTCCATCCAAACAAGGTGTAAGTTACCTCCTCTAATTAATTGCAACAAATCCTTTCAGATCACAAAAATACCAAGTATTTTCTTATCTCTGACATCTGTGTTCCACTTTGCATATAGGTAAGATTCAAGAAACCTCGTCCTGGGATGATCAGTTATATATCATGACAATTGTCAAATCATAAGTAATTGATGCAATGTGACCCGGACGCTGGAGCTATTAATGTCCTTTGAGTCGCTTCGTAGAGTAGGGTTAAAATGCACTATTAGTTTTGTGCTCAAATCATGCTATGTATTTTTTTTTCTATTTTTGAAGTCCAAACAGTCAATCCGAACGCTCAACATCATTGCTATGTATTTTTAGATAGGCACAAAACCATTGTTTTGGATGATCCATAATCTTCTGAAAATAATAGTTTTTTTTATATATCTAAAATGATAGTAAAAATGTTTTAGAAAAATATAAAATTTAATCTCTAAACACATTTTACTATGAAGATTATGTTGAATGGTTCAGATCAACTGTTAGGACTTTGAAAATAGATATAAGAAGACCCTACTATTTGTGTGTGTGTGTGTGTGTGTGTGTGTGAGTGTTCCAATACTCCTAAATTGACCTGCTCCCATTTACTCCCAATCCTGAACCGTATATCTCTTGAATGATTGACAGTCCAGATTACCTCCACCTCCATGTTTTCTAGCATGCTCCATCGCCTCCATTTGCTCTTGACCCTCTCTCTCTTTTTCTCTCTCCAGTTGTATCTTTCTCCCAACTATCCTCCCGACTCCTTGATGCCCACTCCACCTCGTGATCTGCCGCTTCATTTTCTTTTCTCTCCAGTTTGAGGTTTGAGCATATCTCAGATTATGTCTTTTGGGATTTTCTTCTCTGACTTGGTACTGGCATTGGTACAGTGGCCTTGGCATGAGATTAAGGTTTCACTTGGACTTGATTCAGGTGCATGGGAGCATATCAGAGGTCATAAGGGGTTTAACTTGTGTTTTGAGAAGGGTTCAGTTCAGACTGACATATGAGAGTCCAATATACATGTGCATATATATACAAAATAGAACAAAAATGATTTGTTTCTCATGAATTATGTTTATAAGTCATATGAATTTGATTACTTATGTGTAATATCATCTATAAGGAACATGTATGCTAGATTTTACCATTTTTGAGATTTTATTTCTATTTTTAGAATTTTTTAAAGACACAGGGGCATTATTGTCAGAGTAGTTGATGCATATACATTTGTTTTGCTCAAACTTTAGAAAATCGTAAAAGGTGTTATATAGATCCAAATGATGTAAGTTAATAGTCTATTTTGATTGTTTTTGAATCCTCTACATGATGGAAATATTTATTTTGCTGTCAGGTTCCTGAAAAATCAAGAAATAGCCAATGTGACTCTGACAAATGTATAGCATGCACAGTGCAGAAATCCAAATTTCAAAAGTCCAACTTCAAAAATTCATAGGAAATAGTAGAAAAATCAGAAAAAATGTAAAATTTGGGTCTAGACTGGTTGTTTTGGAACTCTCTACCTATCTGTGATCTTAGATTTTTGGTTTAGGTGACATACCAGTCTGCACTGACTGATTTGTTACAGCAGGTCATATGGGCATATTTGGTACCAGTATACCATCTAAAGCTATAGCTTTGAACATGGGATTGGTACAGGCAGTGGCTTGGTCTTATTGACTTGTAAGTATGCCTAAGGTCAGGTTTAATCAAGATATGGCCAACATTTGGTACAGGAGCATGGATTCCTATATACCAGTAGTGTGAGATATGCATGAAAGTCCATGAGTTTTGCATAATTTTATGTGTCAAGGCAATCATCAAGCATCTAATCACTGAACATGAACAATTCTATTTTCTTTGCTCTATGCCTTCCTTTTATGCACTCAAGTCCTTGACATAGCAAATATTATTGAAGAGAGGCAATAAAGAAAACAAAGTATATAGGAAGATCTAGTTAAACATCAATTTCTAGCACTCTATCTCCTCTGCCTTCTCCTTCCAATATAATCATGCAGACAAGTCCCTTAAAAGTCCAATATTGAAGAAAGGCAACAAAAGGAACAAAGTGTATAGGAAGATGTAGTTAAACATCAATTCCTAGCACATTATCCCCTCTGCCTTCTCTCTCCAACACATGAGTCCAAATCAGAAGTCCATATGCATATTTTATTTTAATCTCATATCAAGGCTTATATTAAAAACATACTAATCAATGAAAGAATGTAGTTAAACATCAACTTCCATAATCATTTCTTTATATACTCCTTCATATGAGATCATCACTTTTATCTTATTTATATTTTGATTTTAATGTGATTCATGTTTAGTGCTTATGACAGAAAAGGAAAAGAAAGGAAGAGAAGAGAGATCAAAACAAAGATCAAGACGAACAAGAAAGAATGCATACATATATGAATCATAGGGTTTGAAATCAGTTATAAGAACTGGATTATGCCTCATCACCTTATTGAATCGATTTAAAACCTTAATATAGCATGAATTGCCATAAAAAGCTTTTTATTACTTGATTAACACCTTCAACTCATGGATTTGAGTTGAAGTGCTTGCAATAACAAAGAAAAGAAGAAAAGAAGTGAGAAAAGAAGCACAGATCATATCAGATCAGAATCAGAAAAAGAATAAAAGAAAAGAAGAAGAAAATAATAAAGGAACATAAGCATTCAAAGGAAGCAAGCTCCAAGGGAACTTGTATTGCATTCATTCATGGCATATTTACATGTATTGAAAAATTAATCTATCTAACGGTTACTCGTCCGGATATTTCATTCTGCGTAAGCCAAATTAGTAAGTTCATGTATTAACCAAGAACACCACATTTAGGGTTCTCAGGAGTTATGGGTATTTTTTTTGTTAACTAGGTAGGTTTGATATTTTGTAATGGATTGATTGAATTAATATTAGGTGTACACTATACAATCTTTTTCTACTAGAAAATTTACCTACATGTATATATCTTGTAAATTGTAATTTGTACAATCCATTCAATCACGAGAGCAATCTGTTGCCATTTTCTGTGATCAATATATATTGTAATTTGTACTATATCCAAACCATTCAACACGAGCATATATTGTATTAGTGGATTATTTAATTGTAATCATTTGTCTAAACATAAATTGTTGACAAATTATTTTTTTATCATTTTTTTCCTAATTTTTTAGTATAAAACGAGTTTTTGGCAAATTACGACCGATTCGGCCGATTGCAACCAATTCACCCGATTCGGATCCCCCGGTCAAAAAACCGATTCTGATTCAGATTCCGATTTTCCCTTCTATGATTAGGAGCATAGCCTACTTGAGGCAAGAAGCAGTTGATCAGTCATTTTAATTTTTAAGATCAGATCATCAAGTAATTAGGGGATAAGAATGGAAGTACCAGTTAACAACAGAGTGCAAAAGGCAGGGATAGGCATAGCATTGAACACCTTATAAACGCATTACATGTGTGCATATAGAAGTTTCCCAAGCAGCCAAGGTAGTGCCAGATATATACACACAGTGAACCGGGTCAAATGGGATAGATCATTGTGACATCCTTAATTTCCATGGCATTCGATCCAGAGTCTTGCTAGAGAAAGGGATTGCTCGTGAACAGTTCCATGTAACTTGAATTTAGAGAGAGCAGCCGCCATTGTTGACAGCTGTAGTGAGCAGTGATCTGGTTGATTGAAGGCAACTGAGTAGAAAGAGAGACTCTAGAGCAGCCGCATTGTTGACAAAGCATTTTTCAGGTTGAGATAGCAGCCGCCGTTGTTGACTGCTCTTTCTGTGAATTGTGCATGGCAAAGAAAAAAAAATCAAGATCACAAAGTTCACTGCTCTTTGTGTGAAGTAAAGAAGAAAATTATAACATCACCAAAGTTTTGACACATCTTCATACCCTCTGTACTCCTTTCTTATTCTTATCCAGAATTTTAGTGGTTCTTTTGTTCTATTGAAAAGCTAGAAAATATCTTTATTAATGAATTCAAAATTAACTCTACTTTTTTATTAGCAATCCTAATTTTCGCGACTTGTTTCTGCTTGAGTTTAAGCATGGAACAGAAAGTGTTTTAAACATGGTGAATTCTACAGCGGTTCAGATGGATATTTTACTTTATAATATTTAGCAATTCCTTAATTTACGTTTGAGCAATAAATAATTTGAAGGAAATAATGGATACCTCCATTCATTGCTAATGGACAGTTGAAAACAAAATATAATTACAGTTTGAACGTCTGATTAAGGCGGAAAGACTTTCTATCTTTAAACGATATGCATATCGCCCTTGGTTTGATCCTCAAAATGAATATCGCACGGTTGAACAACCCTTTGGAAATAAGATGGTCCAAATTAAGGGCTTTGGACTTATTCCGTTCCCAAAATTTTAGTTGGTACTATGTTGAAGCCTCGCAGTCGCAGCGCTTGGACCATTCAATTTACCATTTCGGGAACCATTTAATTTCAATTGAATTGATAATATTTCATAAGTCCGAAGGTCCACTTTCTAAAATTGTCTGAAATTATTTATTGGGTTCCGGTCAGCAGACCGATTGCATTTCGGAGCTTTAGATATAGGGGATCCATATATTTTGAAATTTGTGTCAAATTAAAACTTAGATCTCATTCTATTCAGTCCGATATATATTGCATTAGGGGCATATATGTGTAGGGGTGTCAATGGTACTTTTTAGTTGTTTACTCAACCCGTATCGTATTCGATAAGGCGGGTATGATTAAAAAAATTTTATTTGTTAGTTTATTGGATATGGGTATAGATATGGGTAAGAAGAAGTTTTTGATTGAGATCGAGAAGGGAGAGAAGGAGAGAAGGAAAAAAGAAAGGAAGGAGGGTCCGCAATTTGAAATACTGGGTGGATCAAAAGAATGGCTATGTCAGCTACTTCTTTTTCGAATTTTCTATGTCGCCAGTTGTGTAAAAGTGTGACGATGTAGTGTGTCATTAGTCATCTTTATTTGAACTGAATCAATGATTTGGATCATTGTTGTTACTATGTTTTTTGACAAAATAATTTTTGAATTTCTAAAACAAAAGTTGCATAAATTTTATATTTAAATTCTTTTTTTAAAATTATTAAAACTTTGAGGGGGGGGGGGGTTGGGAATAGACAAAGATGTGATTATGACGTGAAGGCTCCATAATCAATCATTAAGATGTCGTGGTTGATTGTCTCAACCTAGTCTCGTACATCATTTAACATGCAATAGTCATTGATGATAGTTTATATCATGATCATCTACACTATAAATTATGACATTGACAAATCGCTATAAATAATATTAGGTTGGTGTTCAATTTGTAATAAGCAGATTGTCCCGTATTTTATATATTTATTTAAAGTTTAAATAGTCAATTCAAATTATTTAGCATGATTTTTATATTAAAAATATACTTACATATTAAGTTTTACATTTTATATTCAAAAAAATTGTGAGAAAATGTTTTTCACATAAACTTTTTGTCAGGGAATTTAATAGAGGAATAAATATATTGTATTGGAGATAATAATGGGTGTGAATTGTAGGAGTTGATTAGCATTGTAATTGTGGTAGGTAGGAGATGCTTAGTGGAGTTGTTTAGCATTAATCATAGTCAACACATTAGTTCAATACAAATTCTCCCTTTCTCAAAATCCTTTATGGTATCAGAGCTTTGGTAAGCTGGAATTAGGCTAACGCCTATTCCAGAAATTATGTCCCTATACCCATCCTATTCCACCTTGTAAAAAAAAATAGACATTTATTCCAAAACTAAATCTCTCCTATTCTACTTTATTCCTCTTTATTCAGATCTACTGATATTCCCTTCCTATTCTCTCTATTCCCTCTATTCTCTCAATCCCTAAACCCTCCCTATTCTTCGCTATTCCACAAATCTCTCCGGCAACTAACAGATCGGGGAACTCTAGCTTCGCCGGACAGAAGCTCCGCCGCCGTGTGAGCCACACTACAGCCGCCGTCACACACCACCTCCGTTCGCGCTTCCCTGGTCTTGTCGCCTATTCGTGACGTTGTCGCACACTAACACTAAATCAGCGTGCTGCGAGCTCACTGTGCAGATCGACGATCCAACATGTCAAGCTCGTGCCGGCGTCGCCGCATCACCGGATCTGTGTCATCCCACTGCTTCTTCTTCATTCACCAACGCGCCGCTGCTATCGGATCCTCCATCCTCTCTCTTCTCCTCCATGTAAGAAGCTGCTACGCACAACCCTCGAACAGCTCGACTCGGCTCGAACGATGATGAACTTGAGCGTTCTCATATGAGAACCACCGCCAATCGGAACTGCTCTTCCTTCTTCGTTGAGCGTACATGATTGTTTTTTCTTTTCACGGTTTCCATTTCAAGATCTTTGATGCGGTATCTTAATCCGAACCCGATATTTTTTTTTTTGACGGTATCCAACTTTGCTGATGAGTTGCTACTTCGGCCCATTTATTTTCTCAACCATTTCTAGCCCATATCGGAAATAACATCCACTTCACACATCAAATACCTATACTTCATGAAATTCCTCTTCTAAAATGAATATCTGCAACTACACCTACCTGTTGAATCAAATTCTCCGAAACCTCTCCAAAATTTTCAAATCAAATTACCAAGCCGAACCAATGCCGGACTCCTCTCTTCTCTTCTTCTCTATCCAAAATGCTTCTCAAAAAGAGACAAGAGAGCTAAAAAGCCTCTTGAAACCATGTACTTGTCACAAAGCCATGAGCTATCGATTTTTTTTTCTTTCTTTTTGTTTTTATTTTTCAAAGAGGACTCAAACGAGCCTCTCGAGTACATGGAAGCATTATCGAGCCAAAAGAGCTCCTTCTTCTCTCTCTACCTTATTCTATCTTCAAGGGGATCCGATTGACGATTCAAATCGCAAGAACAATGACATTGAGATATTGGCATCGAACTTCTTCTTTTCAAAGCAAGCTCAACATTGCTTCCGCACCATGTTTCGCTTGAGGGAGCGTAATGAGGGGGTGTAATAGAGGAACAAATATATTGTATTGGAGATAATAATGGGTGTGAATTGTAGGAGTTGATTAGCATTGTAATGGTGGTAGGTAGGAGATGCTTAGTGGAGTTGTTTAGCATTAATCATAGTCAAGCCTATAAATAAACATCATGTTAATGTAATCAACATATTAGTTCAATACAAATTCTCCCTTTCTCAAAATCCTTTAGAATTGTCATAAACTTATTTTGTTTTTTCAAAAATAAAATAATTCAAATATTTTATGTATTTACCTAGAAGTTTTTATACCGGAAACAATAACTCAAATTCAAAATATTTTTATTTTTTTTCCAATAAAAAACAAAGAAATATTTTAATTTTTTTACAGCTGCAAAAAATACAGTCTAAAAATGTTGATTTGGGTTATCGCAATCTTTTTAATAAATCAAATTATACAGTATTTAATTTATTTTCAAAGAAATATATAAAATATTTCTAATATTTCAATTCAAAAAATAAATAAATTATAAACATTTCTGTTTAATTAAAAAAACTTAGAACCACAAAAAATATTGCCGTAACCGGGAATTCAATATCCAGTTCGGCAAATTAGAATTTTTTTCAGCTGTTTCGAAATGCCTTGTACTGGATAAAAAATTGAAGAAAGTTTGTATGAAACGAAAAATTTAATTTCTCATTTGAACATTTTTCGAAATGTAGTGTACCAAGGTATAGATTTATATAGTATTTATTAATTTTGATATTAATAAAAATTTCGAAGCACATTGTACGTAGTCTCACTCAAATAACATATATAATATACAGTGGTGATCTCTTATATATATATATATATGATAAGCCGACCTCCCCATCTATACATGCTTCTGTGAAATACTACTACTCTTTGCAACAAGTGCTAATAATAAGGTGTTGGTCGGTAGAGAAATGTGGAGACTGAAGGTGGCGGATCAAGGAGCAAGTCCATGGCTGAAAACTACAAATAATCATATTAGGAGACAGGTTTGGGAGTTTGATCCCGACACCGGATCACCGGACGAGAGAGATGAGGTGGATAGAGTTCGCCGGATGTTTCATGCCAATAGATTTCAGATTAAGCACAGTAGTGACCTCCTCATGCGCATCCAAGTACGTACTTGTTTCATCTAGCAGGATTGACATTAGTGATTGATCCTCTTGGATTATGTTTCTCTTATTTGCTTTATATTGTGCTAGTTTGCTATTGTTGATAGTTGGATTTGTCTTTCTTTAGCTTAGAATAAGTGGATTATGGGTGCTTTGCACGGTTTAGTATGCTTTGTACAAACATTGTTTCGTAATGAAACTGGTGGAAATTCCACTTTTTCAAAAAAAAAAAATTTAATTTGTTTGTTTGAAATTTAATAATGATCAAATATGCACGACAGTACGGGATGCTGGTAATTAATTCTGAAGTGATACATATATTTACCCTTTTAACAAATTAATTCTAATATATATCATATGCTTAATATTTATAAGCAAAAATGACAAAAAAATTAACATCATGGTTTTTAAAAAGAGAAAATAAGAAATTATATTATAATGTTTTTGCATACAAATAATAAATGAAAACTTTTATGTTATCTTTCATTTAGACCTCCAACTAGCATTTTATTAAATTATATATATACACATGTGTATACACATATATATACATATGTACACACATATATAGAGATGGGCTAACTTGCTTTGGAAATTAAAGATAGTGTTTTACTTTCCACTCATATTTCTATTTTCAAACTTCAAATAGTCGATTCGAACATTCCAACATGTTTTTTATATTGAAATGTGCTTGGAGACCAAATTTTACATTTTTTTTGGATATTGTTTATTATTTTTTTAGAATTTTTGAAAATCATTGCTTAGTGTGCGTTTAATTAGCAATATAAAATGAAATAACATAGAAAAGTGTATTATTTTTATGATCTCTTTTCTCGTCTCTTCCGTTAATTCCCCCTCTTTCAATTCGCCTTAGTAAAAATAATGTTCTTACTTTGCAAAAAAAAAAAAAAAGTGTTCTTAATTCCAGCTCTATTACAAATATAAATTTTACGTTTGACAATACTTAATGCCAGAATATTACCAAACGACGACTTCGTAAAGTTTTAAATATGACCCATTTTGTCATGATATATATTTCGATAGATCTATATATAAACCAACTAAAAATAGTAAGACCTATGCATTTAATTAATTAGCAGTAAATTGAATAATGGAATAGCACAAAAACACACCATTTCGATTAAAAACAGTGGTCGAACATGCATCCACGTACGTTAACTATATATATAGAAGGTCCCAATTAGGTAGAACATCCTTAATTTGCTATTTTAGTAATTAAGTGCTTTGAATAGTGAGTTAGGTGTGACCAATAACGATTATTGATGTTGTTGTGTTTTCGTGGAGTCAATATTATCATTTATTATTTAAATATTATTGTTGTTGTTTGTTGTTGAAAATTCATAAAGTAATTATTCATATTTTTCCAAAATTCTTTTGATAGGCAAAATGTATTTGAGATAACCTTCCTTTATCTCAAAATTCTTTGTTAGATATTGATACGCCCCTTCCCGGATGCAGGCGGGCCGTATAGCTGGACCTTCGGTTTACTGGGCTCGACCTGCGTAGGGTCCGCAGGCCGAGATGTGTGGGGTGGAGTGCTGTGCTGTGGGCGTGATGTGTGTGTCTGAGGTCTTTAACTCTTCCCTATCATACCTCAGTAAGTGTGTGAAAAGTCCAACCCGCAATAAATGAAGCTCAGTGCCTTAAATAGGCCTGGTTGTCCGTACGGGCGGTAAGGGCACCGCATGCTGCGGTGGGAATATGCTGAGGCCGAGCTGGGCCCTCTCGGTGCTGGCACCAAGCGAGGCCCAGTTCGGTCTCTTGTCAGGCCGGGATTCGGCCTGTTACTGCTCCTTTCGTTTGGCCTTTGTGTGAGGGCCTGGTGCGAGCAGCTTTCGGCCTGGGCCGTTGATGGTGTGGCGAGGTCAGCTAGGCCTGGACTTTCTTCGTGGCTACGGCCTGGCCCGGGTTAGGGGTCTAAGGCCGAGCCTACATCATTGTCCGAGGCCTGCTTTGTCATGGGCCATGGGAACAAGGCCCTATCATTTGCCCCAGAAGCCGGGATGCATGGAGCCGAATGCATCTTGGCTTAATAGCATTTTTGGTGACTTAATTATTCCTCACGTCGTTTTGGTGTTAGCCTATCGGCTTACTGCTGGAAGTGTTTCCGAGTTGTGCGGTCTGTTAGTTTGCCGTATTGATCGACAATGTGCTTTTGACAAAAATTTTGCATGCATATCTGTTTCGTTGTTTTAGGCCGTGTTTTTCGGGCCTTAGACCGAGACGTCGTAATTTCTTTTGCATCGAGATTCGGTTTGAGGTGACACTGTGACCACCTTGCTTTTCAAGCTCATGGGTACCTCGGGGCATTGCATTTTTTTTTTTTTTTTTTTTTTAACCATAAGTTGGGTATACAGTTTGTGTTAGTGCAAGGCTTATTGCCGCTGTTTGGCCAAAGAAGTCTTCACTGGCCATCTGCTGCTTGCCAGGTTTCATTCTTACACTGCCCCGTGGGGTCGGCTTTCTCGTAACTTGGCAAAGCAGTCTTCACTGTCTGTCTGCTGGAATAATAAAGTTAGTGCAGCAATAATAAAGCACCTTAATCGTACCTGGCAAGGCAATCTTCACTCGCCATCTGCTGCTTGCCAGGTTTCATTCTTACACCGCCCCGGGGGGTCGGCTTTCTCGTAACCTGGCGAAGCAGTCTTCACTCGAGATCTACTGCTTACCAGGTTTCATTCTTACACCGCCCCAAAGGGTCGGCTTTCACGTAACTTGGTGAAGCAGTCTTCACTGGCCGTCTGCTGCAATAATAAAGTTAGTGCAGCAATAATAAAGCACCTTAATCGTAACTGGCGAAGCAATCTTCACTCGCCTTCTGCTGCTTACTAGGTTTCATTCTTTCACCGTCCCGAGGGGTCGGCTTCCTCGTAACCTGGCGAGGCAGTCTTCGCTCGAGATCCGCCGCTTGCCAGGTTTCATTCTTACACCGCCCCGGGGGGTCGGCTTTCACGTAACCTAGTGAAGCGGCCTTCACTCGAGATCTGCTGCTTGCCAGGTTTCATTCTTACACCGCCCCAAAGGGTCGGCTTTCACGTAACCTGGTGAAGCAGTCTTCACTGGCCGTCTGCTGCAATAATAAAGTTAGTGCAGCAATAATAGAGCACAGGCGAAGCAGTCTTCACTCGCCATCTGCTGCTTGCCAGGTTTCATTCTTACACCGCCCCGGGGGGTCGGCTTTCTCGTAACCTGGCGAAGCGGCCTTCACTCGAGATCTGCTGCTTGCCAGGTTTCATTCTTACACCGCCCCAAAGGGTCGGCTTTCACGTAACCTGGTGAAGCAGTCTTCACTGGCCGTCTGCTATAATAAAGTTAGTGCAGCAAAAATAAAGCACATATAATCGTACCCTCGCGCAGACATCCCTGCGTGGGGTAAGATAAATGATATAAGCAAAAGTGTTTCAATCATATTGTAATACAACAACACTAACCTCAAGGCCAGACCCCTTCACCTTCATACGGTGAAAGTAAAGGCGAAGGCGTCACCTAGCCCAGCGAAGGTGAATGCAAAAGGCATCACCTTACCCGGCGAAGGTGAAGGCGAAGGCGTCACCTTACCCGGCGAAGGTGAAAGCCGAGGCGTCACCTAACCCGGCGAAGGAGGAGGGTTATCCTTACCCAGCGAAGGTGAAGGCGGAGGCGTCACCTAACTCGGCGAAGGTGAAGACGGAGGCATCACCTTATCCGGCGAAGGTGAAGGCGAAGGCGTCACCTAACCCCGTGAAGGTGAAGACGCAGGCTTCCCCTTGCCCGGCGAAGGTGAAGGAGCAGGCGTCACCTTACCCGACGAAGGTGAAGGCGAAGGCGTCACCTTACCCGGCGAAGGTGAAGGCGAAGGCGTCACCTTCCCCGGCGAAGGTGAAGGCCGAAGGCGTCACCTTACCCGGCGAAGGTGAAGGCGAAGGCGTCACCTTCCCCGGCGAAGGTGAAGGCCGAAGGCGTCACCTTACCCGGCGAAGGTGAAGGCCGAGGCGTCACCTAAACCGGCGAAGGTGAAGGCGCAGGCTTCACCTTACCCGGCGAAGGTGAAGGCGCAGGAGTCACCTTACCCGGCGAAGGTGAAGGCCGAAGGCGTCACCTTACCCGGCGAAAGTGAAGGCCGAAGGCGTCACCTTACCCGGCGAAGGTGAAGGCCGAGGCGTCACCTTACCCGGCGAAGGTGATGGCCGAGGCGTCACCTAACCCGGCGAAGTTAGGTGTGACCAATAACGATTATTGATGTTGTTGTGTTTTCGTGGAGTCAATATTATCATTTATTATTTAAATATTATTGTTGTTGTTTGTTGTTGAAAATTCATAAAGTAATTATTCATATTTTTCAAAAATTCTTTTGATAGGCAAAATGTATTTGAGATAACCTTCCTTTATCTCAAAATTCTTTGTTAGATATTGATACGCCCCTTCCCGGATGCAGGCGGGCCGTATAGCTGGACCTTCGGTTTACTGGGCTCGACCTGCGTAAGGTCCGCAGGCCGAGATGTGTGGGGTGGAGTGCTGTGCTGTGGGCGTGATGTGTGTGTCTGAGGTCTTTAACTCTTCCCTATCATACCTCAGTAAGTGTGTGAAAAGTCCAACCTGCAATAAATGAAGCTCAGTGCCTTAAATAGGCCTGGTTGTCCGTACGGGCGGTAAGGGCACCGCATGCTGCGGTGGGAATATGCTGAGGCCGAGCTGGGCCCTCTCGGTGCTGGCACCAAGCGAGGCCCAGTTCGGTCTCTTGTCAGGCCGGGATTCGGCCTGTTACTGCTCCTTTCGTTTGGCCTTTGTGTGAGGGCCTGGTGCGAGCAGCTTTCGGCCTGGGCCGTTGATGGTGTGGCGAGGTCAGCTAGGCCTGGACTTTCTTCGTGGCTGCGGCCTGGCCCGGGTTAGGGGTCTAAGGCCGAGCCTACATCATTGTCCGAGGCCTGCTTTGTCATGGGCCATGGGAACAAGGCCCTATCAGATATCTTAGAGATTTAAAAATTAAAATATTGATTATTCGAATAAGGATATAATATATTAAAATGTGCTTAAAGATAACATTTGAAAAGTTACAACATCTTACAACAATTTGGTTTTGTGATTTTCAAAAACCAAACAGTCGATCCAAACTGTTCAACATGATATCTATATTAAAATGTGTTTGGAGATAAAATTTTATATATTTTTGAATTTTTATATTTATTAAGTATTTTACAAAATTGTTGTTTTTCAGTGGTCCAGAATTGTCTAAAAATAACAGTTTTATAAAATACTTAATAAATAGTAAAAATATCTAAAAAAGAGTAAAATTTTATCTTTAACCACATTTTAAAATAGAGATCATGTTTAACGGCTTGGATCAACTGTTTGGACTTTGAAAATTGAAAAATCAAATTGTTGTAAGTGGATCCCTCCTCTCTCTCTCTCTCTCTCTCTCTATATATATATATATATATAGTAAGGCTACCATGCGCGCTTTGCAAATTAAAGTGGGTGTTTTAATTTGCGATCATATCTCTATTTTCAAAGTTCAAATAGTCAATCTAAAATTCTCAACATGTTCTTCATATTAAAATGTACTGGGATACCAAATTTTATATTTTTGGAATTTTTTTCTATTTATTAAGCCACTTTGAAAATCTGAAAATCTAGGTGAACAGTAAAAATTTCTAGACCACCGGATCAATAATTTTCAAAGTGGCTTAATTATAAATAGTAAAACAATTCCAAAATATGTAAAATTTGGTCTCCAAGCACATTTCAATATGGTGATCATGTTGAGCTATCGGATTGACTATTTCAATTTTGAAAATAGAGATATGAGCGCAAATTAAAACACCCAATTAATTTGCAAAGCATGGTAGCCTAACTCTCTCTTTCTGTCTCTCTCTCTTTTGAAAATACTTGATAGTGACAACCAAGTCATACATATATATATAAATTTCAAAACCAACATCCAATGATTATAGCTATTTCCTTTATGAGGAATAGCACTCCTTACGCCTCTAAACTCCTCTAATTCTCAAATAGAACCTCCTCTGAAAAACATTAGTTGCATAAAAAGGAAAAAAAAAAGGAACTTATACTGGAAAGACAAGAAAAAAGAAAAATAAACAAGGAGTGGACAATGCTTCCCACCTGGAAATCCTCCACCCTTCAGCCGTATTCCTTCCACATCCGACAATCCTGGATGACCCTCTCTGATAGATACTTAGGATCCAGTTTGGTGCCCCCAAGCACCACCTCGTTCCGCTGTTTCCATATTGCCCCCATAAGGTGCACAGGAATTTTGATTTCCAAACAACTGATCCAAACGTTCCATTTGATATCCATATTAAAATGTGCTTGGAGACCAAATTTTACATTTTTTGGAAAATATTTGTTATTATTTAAGATTTTTTTTTTTAAATCGTTGTTTTTCTGTGGTCCAAAAATTTCTGAAAAATTATGATTTTCAAAAATTCTAAAAAAAATAGTAAAATTTTTTCACAAAAATAAAAAAAAATTTCTCCAAGCACAATTTAATATAGAGAAGATGTTGAGCCATTTAGATCGACTGTTTGAACTTCAAATTCAACGGTTTACAGTCCAATGTACAAGAGAGCTTATACAATGCAAAACATCATAGCCCATCTCATATATATATATATATATTCTATCATTTCACTAAAAATAATAGTAAGATTGCCAAAAGAGCCTAACAATAGGGAAGCGCTCATTGTGTCAGTTACTTAAATTTATCTGACTTTACATATGTAGTTCTCAAGACTTAATCCACTCGAAATGGACCTTCCAATAATAAAACTTGGAGAGAATGAGGAAGTAACAGAGGAAGCAGTGGTAACTTCTCTAAGGAGAGCTATTAGTAGATATTCTACATTACAAACACACGATGGCCACTGGGCCGGGGATTTTGGCGGCCCTCTGTTTCTCACGCCTTTCTTGGTACTTCATGTCTAATTCTTATCTCATAAATGTCTACTCAACCAACTTTCAACAAAAAAAAAATAATCACTTCTCCAAACAGATAATAACTTTGTATGTTACTGGAGCATTGAACACCGTTCTCTCCTCTGAGCATCAAAAGGAAATGCGCCGCTATCTCTACAATCATCAGGTGCATTCTTCTGATATTGTATTTATTAATTCAAACCAACTTCAAACTAAGTTGCATGCACATTTGTGTACTAACATTAATTTGTGATTGAAACAACAGAACAAAGATGGGGGATGGGGATTGCATATAGAAGGGCATAGCACCATGTTTGGTTCTGTGATATCATATGTCGCTTTAAGGTTATTTGGTGAAGGCACCAATGGTGGAGATGGCGCCATGGAGAAAGCAAGGGATTGGATACTAAGCCATGGAAGTGCTACTGCTATTACTTCATGGGGAAAAATGTGGCTCTCCGTAAGTGCTAAATTGTATCCCCAATTTTTTATTCTTTCCACTGATATTTTTAATTTCTTTGAGTAAACTCAGGTGCTTGGAGTGTTTGACTGGTCTGGGAATAATCCTCTCCCACCTGAGATGTGGCTGCTCCCTTACATTCTGCCCATTCATCCTGGTACATGCCTTCTTTTGCCATGTCTAACGACAAATATATACTTAGTTTAATGTGTTCAACATGATAGACCCTTCATAGTTCAAACAATAAATGAAAAAATTAGAATATGTACTGGTCTTGATGGTTTCGGAACAAGACACCTAATTTTTTTAATGCAAAATTTGCAGGAAGATTTTGGTGTCACTGCCGGATGGTTTATTTGCCGATGTCTTACATTTACGGAAGGAGATTTACTGGCAAAATCACGCCGCTGGTATTGGAACTAAGGAAGGAACTGTATTCTGTTCCGTATGACAGGATTGATTGGAACAAGGCTCGCAATGAGTGTGCAAAGGTTTGTTTTATATAATTTCTCTTCAACCATTTTGCTAAGGATTGTTTTATGCATAGAAGAAAAAACCGACCGTTCCGATCCGGAATCGGACAATACCGATCCGATTTCATTCCGAATTACACGGTATTTATTGATTCCAGTCAAATTTCGGCCGAAATGGCCCAATTTCAGTCACAATTTGACTGTTTCAATCACATTTCAGCCGGAACGGTACAATTTCAGTAAAATTTGGCCGAAACACACTATACTTACGAATCAAAAAAAAAATTTATGAATCGGAATTCGAACCTGGAAAGGGTACTATACCATCCAACACAACTACCATTATATCATACAATCTTTTATTACTAGAAAATATACCTACATATATATATGCTATAAATTGTAATTTGTACAATCCATTCAATCACGGGAGCAATCTGTTGCATTTTTGTGTGATCTATATATGTTGTAATTTATACTATATCCAATTCATTCAAAATATGTATAAATTATATTAGTAGATTATTTAATTGTAATCATTTGCCTAAACATAAATTGTTGACAAATTATTATTTTTATCAATTTTTACCTATTTTTTTAGTATAAAACGAGGTTCTAGCAAAAAAGTCCGAGTTTCCAATCCGATTCAGCCGATTCCGATTCCGATTTTGATTTTTTTTTCTATGGTTTTATATAATTTATCTTTTTTCAATTTTGCCACATATTCAACTGGTCAGTAGTCAGTTGTTTCCTACTGGGATTTTGATTTATTTCGGAAAAAAATGCTCTTTTCATCGTATGCAGGAAGATCTGTACTACCCCCATCCAATGATACAAGATATACTATGGACCACACTTCACAAATTTGTTGAGCCCATTCTAATGCACTGGCCACCTGGTGACAAATTAAGAAAGAAGGCTCTTAACATTGCTAGCCAACATATCCATTATGAAGACGAGAACACTCGTTACATTTGTATTGATGCTGTTAACAAGGTCTCTTACTCTCCAATTGTTTTCTCTATTTTTTTTTTATTATCTGATAGATATATGGACTAGATGCATCAGTGCGTCTAATACTTGCAAATGCTACTCCGTGGTTTGGTATTTCATGTAATGCAATTTGGTGTAGGCGCTACATATGCTATGCTGCTGGATAGAAGATCCGAGCTCAGAAGCATTTAAGCTCCACATCCCAAGAATCTACGACTATCTCTGGATTGCTGAAGATGGAATGAAAATGCAGGGTTCCAACGGAAGTCAATTTTGGGACATTGTATTTACAGTTCATGCAATCTACGCCACTGGTCTCGTTCAAGAGTATGCACCTACCATATACAAGGCTCATGACTTCATGAAACATACTCAGGTAATTTTGATATTTATGTATGCATAATCAAGTTGATATATATCAACTTTTGATGATCTGAAAAATAAAAAGGTATTTGTGGTAACTAATTTTTTTCTTGATAGTCACTTGAGGATTGCCCTGGTGATCTTAGTACCTGGTATCGTCACATATCGAAAGGTGCATGGGCATTCAGTACAGCAGATCATGGTTGGGCAGTTTCTGACTGCACTGCTTTGGGACTAAAGGTAATTATTTGTTCTTTTCTCAAAAGATTTGAATATGACTTCCAATGATAATCGGGATGTTATTTTACCTTGTTCAGGCTGCTTTACTACTGTCAAAGTTTCCTCAAAGGATGGTGGGTCCTCCAATTGAAGTAAATAGGCTGTATGATGCTGTCAATGTTATTTTATCTTTGATGGTTTGTGTACTACACTACTACTGAGAAGTCAATTTAATTCATACTATTTCAATACTTGCTTGTTTTAACTCGGCCTCTGTGCTTGTGCATAACTGCATATTCTTAACGGGCAAATTTATTTGTTAATTTATTTTGTTACATTTAAAGATCTCAGTGATGTGAATTAACAATATCTTGTTTTCTTATTGCCGCCTTTTCCCTGTAGAATGACAATGGTGGTTTTGCAACCTATGAACTCGCAAGATCTTATGCATGGATCGAGGTTAGATGTTTAATTAATGCTTCGGTCCTTTTCCTGTGCCTTGAACACCTTGGTATAATGGTATGAACTCAAAGAGTTCAGTTTGATAATGCTAGCATGGTTTTGAAACTCAGTTGAATCAACTTGTGTTGGCCAAGTCGAACCGCAACAAGCTGTTTTTCATTCAATTTTCGGACCACAACAAGCTGTTTTTCGTTCGATTTTCTTGATCTTGTAATTTTTCGTTGGAACCTTGGGGTTTGAGAAAAATATGCTGGATATTTCTCATAGGTAAACTTAAAACATACTAAATCTATAATTAGAACAATATGTAAGTGTCTGATATCGAATTTAATATAATACAAATGAAATGAAATGAGAGGTTAGCTAAGATCAAAATGGTAGTTCTTGAGTCTCGGTGCTACCGATTGATTTTGCGATTTTCAAAATCCAAACAGTCAATCCAAACCGTTAGATGTGATCTTTGTATTCAAGTATGCTTGGAGCTCAAATTTAACATTTTTTTGAATTTTTTACTATTTATTAAAATAGTTTGAAAATTGATGATTTTAATAAACAGTTAAAAACTATTGGACCATTGAAAAATAACGATTTTCAAATCATCTTAATAAATAGTAAAAAATTTCTAAGAAATTTAAAATTTGATCTCCAAGCATATTTTAATATAGATATAATGTTGAATGGTTTAGATCGATTATTTGGGCTTTGAAAATCCCAAAACTGAATTGGTATGACCACGGCTCAGGAACCACTATTATTCTGAGAAAGGACTAATTATATGTTCAATGCTGTCTAGACTTTTTATTTTGTCTTGGGCCTTGCAACAAGGTAACAATATTTTTCCATACTATATATTCTATACGCCTATACTGTGAAATTTTGTGAGTGCTATATTAGAATGATTTTACTACTGAAAAATGCAGATGATTAATCCAGCAGAGACATTTGGGGGCATTATGATAGACTACCCGTAAGAGAAAAAGAATGTTCACAACTTTCTATTATATTATTTTATCAAAATGCAATGAAATTGAGCACGTTTAGAATTGGATTAATTGACAGATGCGTAGAATGCACATCAGCTGCAATAGATGCTCTGACTGCATTTAGAAAGCTATATCCAGATCACCGTAGTAGAGATGTCGATGCCAGCATCATAAAAGCCGCCAACTTTATCGAATCAATTCAACAACCAGATGGTTCATGGTTTGTATATTCTATTTAGTTTCCATTTAGATTTTACTTAAAAAAAAATTTGCAATTACCACTGAAATTTTAGAAAGAAATAATAGTATAATACTGCATTGTAATCTCTCCTCCATTTCATGATAATATTGTGTTTGTTTGTTTACTTAACAGGTATGGTTCATGGGCAGTTTGTTTCACATATGGAACATGGTTTGGAGTTACAGGATTAATAGCAGCTGGAAAGACGTATGAAAGCAATGTGTCTTTAAGAAAAGCTTGTGATTTCTTGCTTTCTAAGGAATTGCCTTCTGGCGGCTGGGGTGAGAGCTATCTGTCATGCCAAGATAAGGTACTTGTGTATAAATTGCCACATAATAGTTAGATATTATATCCACATATATGCTTCGTGTCCTACTCTTTATATGTGGTGCGAAACTGCGAACTAGAATTAAAGTACAATACATGTGAGGATGGAATGGAATTAACGAAAGTGTTAATTAGATTATGGTTTGGTGTTTATGATGGAGAAAGGTTTATACAAATCTGGAAGGGAACAGGGCTCACGCAGTTAACACTGGATGGGCTATGTTAGCTCTTATTGATGCTGGCCAGGTATTCTTTTTTCTTTTGTTGGTTGAAGATATACAGCTTTCATATAATTTCTTTATTAATTTAAGAGGCACTCTAAGTGCACATGTTTTTAACTTTTTATCCCACACATGAATAATGCAAAGTTGTTTATGACAAACTAGAATTGTTAATCTTGACATCTCTCTGGTGCGACCTTATTAGCACACCTCATTTATCCCTAAAAGTTACTATAGTATCAACTCATTGTCTGCTTGTTGCTTAGGCTGATAGAGACCCAAGGCCATTGCACAAGGCGGCAAAAGTTTTGATCAACTTACAAATGGAGAATGGTGAGTTCCCTCAGCAAGTATGTGTGCCTCTGTTCTCCTAGTTTAATATCAATAATAAAAATAGCTTAATTTATTTTTGCAGCAGCCTTTCTGCAAAAATTGTTTTACCATAATGCTGATATGATCTTACAGTTAGGCCCTTCCCCTACTTATTTTTGTGAATTGTAGGAGATAATTGGGGTGTTCAGCCAAAACTGCATGATTAGCTACTCGCAGTATCGCAACATATTTCCAATATGGGCTCTCGGTGAATACCGTTGTCGTGTGTTACTGGCTGACAAAAGAATTTGATAGTTTGGTATATGTTTCATTTGATCCTAGTTTCTCAACAAGGTTTGTACAAGGAGATGGAATTTTAGGACATTGTTATTATTTTTCCTTTATGAGTGTGGCGTTTTCCATTCAGGATTGGGAAGGTTTGCTAGATACCGCTTGTTCTTGATTTAATTGCTGTGCTTTAAACTGAATACTGTTGAATATATGTAATCAAATTATTTTGGCTTTTTAGTACAATTGTCGTTGGCGCCTTTTTTTTTCTTACTATAATTTATGCAATAATTAGTCACAAATGACCCCCCAATTTCGGAAAAATAAAGAAGATGATGGAGCATACCTCATTGCAGTGGGATTTTGCGGCTATATAAAATCATCTTTCAGAGCTCCGAGATGATAGGGTGTAAATTGTCGCGGGGCTGAGAACTGATCAGTCCCGATTCTCGGCATCACTCCTCCGTTTGAGTTTGAATTTTGGACCATCCGATTAAAATCCGGATCAATTTGTAATGTGGGAGTCTTCAAAATTCGTACAAACGGGTGGGTTTGACTTTTAAAAGAATAGAGTCAGATCGAATTAGTCCCAGATCATGTTTAGAGTCAGATTGGATCGGACTGATACTTTAGGTCTAATGAAACTTGTTTCTTCTAAGGGGGCAAGGATGGGTCAAATCTTGTTGTATCGAGTTGAGTTGGGTCAGATTGGCTGGATCATATTTCAAATTAGTCCAATTTTAGATCATGCTCGAGTCTCATATTATCTTGAATCTGATAGGTCGGATTCGAATTTGTTCAGCTTTCTAAATATATATATATATATATATATATATATATATAGAGAGAGAGAGAGAGAGAGTCCAGCTAATGTGCTTTCGGTAGCATATGGGCCGAAGTGCTTACGGTCCAAATTTGAAATTTCAAAATCCAAAAAGTCGATCTGAACCGTTAGATGTGTTCTCCATATTGAAATGTGCTTGGAGACCAAATTTTACATTTTTTGGAATGTTTTTGCTATTTATTAAGCCACTTTGGAATGTTTTTGCTATTTATTAAGCCACCGTTGGATCAGCGATTTTCAAAGTGGCTTAATAAATAGCAAAAAAATTCCAAAAAAATGTAAAATTTGGTCTCCAAGTACATTTCAATATGGAGAACACATCTAACGGTTCAGATTGACTTTTTGGATTTTAAAATTTCAAATTTGAACCGTAAGCACTTCAACCCATATGCTACCGAAAGCACATTAGCCGGACTCTATATATATATATATATATATATATATATAGATGGACTATGGTACTCTATAGAGTAAAACGCCTTTGTACTCTACGCTATATCTCCATTTTAAAAATCCAAACACCCGATCCGAACCGTTGAACATGTTCTTCATATTGAAATGTGCTTGGAGACCAAATTTTACATTTTTTTTAATTTTTTTGACATTTATTAAGCCACTTTGAAAATCTCAGATCTGCTGTGAACAGTAAAAAAATTTGGACCATCGGATCTGCGATTTTCAAAGTGGCTTAATAAATAGCAAAAAAATTCCAAAAAATGTAAAATTTGGTCTCCAAGCACATTTCAATATGAAGAACATGTTCAACGGTTCGGATCGGGTGTTTGGATTTTTAAAATGAAAATATTAAGCCGTAGAGTACCAACCCATTTTATTCTATAGAGTACCATAGCCCAATTCTATATATATGTGTGTATATATATATAGATGAGTACGGCTAACACGCTTCCTCTAGCATATCGACAATATGCTTCCGGCCTCCAAAATCTATCGAATCGGCTTCAAACGACAAATTCAAACCGTTCAAACCAATCTCCTTAACGAGAGCTTCGTTTCTATATAAAAAGAAAATAATTTTCGAACTTATTTACTATCAAGTCAAGTGGTCAAAAAATAAAGGATATAGTGCATTAAGATACACACAAAATCCTTCATATTTTGACCGCTTGACTTGATGGTAATAAATTCGAAAATTAAAAAAAAAATTACATGGAAACAAAGCTCTCGTTGAGGAGATTGGTTTAAACGGTTTGGATTTGTCATTTGAAGCCGATTCGATAGATTTTGGAGGCCGGAAACATATTGTCGATATGCTAGAGGAAGCGCGTTAGCCGTACTCTATATATATATATAGTGTGACTAATATGCTTTCAGTTGTATTACGGCCAAAATACAACCAATTTATTTTTCAATTTTTGAAGTTCAAAATATCGATCCAAACTGTTAAATGTTATTTCTATATTAAAATGTGCTTGGAAACCAAATTTTATATTTTTTGAAATTTTTTTATTATTTATTAAGTCACTTTGAAAATCACTGATCCAATGGTTTCACTGTTTGGTTAAGCCACCGTTGGATCAGCGATTTTCAAAATGGCTTAATAAATAGTAAAAAATTTCAAAAAATGTAAAATATGGTCTCCAAGCACATTTTAATATAGAGATCACATCTAACAGTTTGGATCGACATTTTGGACTTCGAAAAATAAAAAATGAATTAGTTGTATTTCGGCTGAAATACAACCGAAAGCATATTAGTCTCTCTCTCTCTCTCTCTCTCTATATATATATATATATATATAGAGTTAGGCTACGATGCTATGCATATATAGTGTCATGTGGTGCTATGCATTATTTAAACGTTGGATGCACTTCAAGATCCGTGCAAGATTTAGCGCTGGATGAAAAAACATAATGGAAAATTAAAAACTAACAGCCGTTAAAAGTTAGCGACATAACAAAAAAAAGTTTCCTCTTTATCCCTCCCTCCCTGTCTCCTCCATGTGTATTTTTTCTAAATTCAAGAAGGTGAAGGGAGAAGACTAACACCTCCGCCTCTACCTCTCTCTCTCATTCTCTGGCCACTCTTACGCCTCCATCCACTCTCCCTCCCTATCTCTCTCTTACTCTTGACGGCCGACCAGATCCCTCTTACGCCTCCATCCACCTCGCGCCGTCTTGCGTCTCTCCATCCCTAGTAAGCTCTCCTTCTCTTTTCCTTTTTTTTTTCTGAGTTTTACTTTTCTCTTTACACGAAATCTTGGTAACCAACCTTTGTTAATCTTGCAAGAAATGTACTTTATTTCTTGATTTGGATCAAACTATTACTTACTGTATCAAATTGGACCAAACTGAGTTTTAATAGTAGCTTATTGGGGTTTAATTTACATTTGAGTTGCTGGAGTTCATAGCACCTTGTGGTGAGTAATTACTAAATAATTTCCAAATTGCAATGCACACAAGTTGTTCGAGACATTGCCTAAGTGAAGTTTTTCATCTACTGTGACAATTATTTGCTTCCAAGCTTCCAGCACATAGTTTTCAAATGCTAAATTCTTCAACATTGTACATTGTAGGTATTAGAGCACAAGCTTTATATTGCTATGGCTACTACTGTAGAAGCAGATGATGTTTGGGAGGAAGTAGAGCTTGGAGGTGATGATATTGGAGAAGATGAAGTTGGAGGTGATGAGAATGTCAAACCTTTTGTCAGTATGGTGTTCAGAAGTGATGTTGAGGCACGACAACTTTACATCTCATATGGTTGTAGACTCGGATTTAGTGTCCGGGTAAATACTAATACAAAGGCAAAAGACGGTCTTTCCTCTATGAGAATGGTCTGTTCCAAACATGGTTTGTCTAAACGGCAGAAGCAAGAGGAGAAGATGACTGAATATGATGACAATCTAAGGACACCACAAAAAGAAATATCAAATAAGAGGAGTGGTTGCATGGCTTACATTAGGTTTAGACGGCTAAAGAATGGAGTTTGGGTCGTTAGTGCTTTCAATGCCTCACACAACCATGACTTGCTTGCTAGTCCGGCCAAAAAAAGGAATTTAAGATTTTTGAAGGGAATGACTCTAGAGGAGAGGGATATAGTTAGCGAGATGTGAGCTCAAAATGTGTCCACATCACAGATTTGGCATTACTTAGCAGAAAAGGCAGGTGGAATTCATAAACTACATTTTAAAATGAAGGATGTTAGCAATGTAATATCTCAGAAAAATAGAAGGCTTGCTGGCGTTGATGTTGAAACCACTTTGATGTATTTTTGCAAAAAAAACAAGAGGAGGACCCCGAGTTTTATTTTGCAATAGAGTCTGATGAGAATGGGGTACCTAAAAACATATTCTGGGTTGACGGTAGAGCGAGGCGAGCATATGCTCAGTTTGGAGATGTTGTGACTTTCGACACGACATACAACACAAATAAATATTGCATGCCACTTGGAGTCTTCATTGGGGTTAACCACCATTGGCAGAGCAATATTTTCGGGTGTAGTCTTCTTAGAAATGAGAAGGCCACAAACTTTAATTGGCTTTTTAGCACTTGGATGCAAGCTATGTATGACAAGGCACCAATTTCGATAATCACCGATCAAGATCCAGCAATGAGAGCTGCTATACAAGAGGTTTTGCCAAAAACTGTCCATAGATGCTGCTAATGGCATGTATTGAGGAAGGCGACGGAGCAATTGTTGGTACACTATGGCACTAAGGATGGTTTTGAAGAAGAGCTAAAAACAGTTATTAATAGAAGCTTGACAGTGGCTGATTTTGAAACCTCGTGGAAGAAAATGCTTCAAAAATACAATTTGGAAGACAACAATCATCTCAAGACGATGTATGAAAAGCGGGAGGAATGGGTCCTTTCTTTCTTTCGAGGTACTTTCTTTGCTAACATGTCAACAACTCAAAGAAGTGAAGGAATGAATGCGGTCTTGAAGTTGTTGGTGGATAACCATACCTCTATCTATCGGTTTATTTTACAACTTGAGAAACTTGTGGAAGGTATTTGGCAGAAGGAGAGTGACGAAGACTGTCGTACAACTAGTGAAACCCCTCAATTGTGGTCAATGGACAACATGGAGGTGGACGCACGTCGGGTTTACACTAGGAAAATATTTTCCATGTTTAAAAAGACTTTGAAGGAGAGTAGCAATGGTGTTATCGTAGAGGTTGAGCGAGAAAGATTATATGAGGTTCAGATCACATGCCACCCTTTTATTTCCAATTGGATCCCGGAAACGCATAGGGTTTGGATAAATAGGACCGATGACACTATCTCTTGTAGTTGCAAAGGGTATGAATTTGTTGGAATTTTGTGTTCTCATGCTATAAAGGTTATGCAACATGTCAGGATGCAAAACCTTCCTTGCAAATACATTGCTCATCGCTAGACCAAAGATGCAAATAAGAACGTAAAATCTAAGGAGGTGGAAGCTATGAGGTATGCAACTATATACCCAAAATTGGTGAATCTCGGAAAATTGATATCAAAATCTGGAGAAGTGTTCAAATACGTGAATGGTAAACTTGATGAGACAAAGGCGCAGGTTATGTTAATGACAAGCTCAAACTCTAGAGTCGAGGCATGCCATCAACCTCACTGAACCATTCATGATGTCATTTCAACACAAGAGAAAAGCTCGTCAAATCCCGAGTATAACGACCCACCTTTGTCGCAGTGCAAGGGAAGGAAAAGAAAACCGCAACGGCTAAAACCTAAGGTTGAAAAGATTGCTCCAAAAAGACGAACATGTAGCTATTGCAACGAGCAATCGGGACATAATTTCCGTACTTGCCCCAAGGTTTGTCTACCAAACTGTATATTATTTTATTTATCTTATTTGATTTTATGAAAATATTAACATGCATGCTGTGTGTTTGTAGCACAACAAAGATCTTGGTAAGGAGAAGTTAAAACAAGAGGAAGATGAAGTTGTCAGCAGTGATGAGGAGTCAGAATAAGATTGACGTAATTTTCTAAAAATTATATTTTGCTGATTACATTATTTCACTTATGCATATCTGAAGTTAATCTTATTTGATTCTATGAAAACATTAACATGGTTTGTGTTGTGTGTTTGTAGCGAGACAAAGATCTGAAATTGGCAAGGGCATAGGAGATTCGAAGCAAGACAGATTACTTCATGTGTTTATATTCTTTGTTAAGTGATTTTTTTTTATATTTTTGTTGAAGATTGTGAAAGGCATAGGAAATTTGGCCGCAGTTCCACCGACCAATTATACAAGGCATGAAATATGCCGGAGAATAAATTGTACTAGGAGAATAAGTTAAATATATACATAATAGAAATGGAATTCAATTGTTAAAATAAAACACATACAAGTTCTGCTTTGTCCCATGAGGAGGAGTCCACCCCAGTTCAATCGTAACAGGTATGCAGCAGTTTTTAAAGCAATATAATAAATCTTAACCAAGTGCTAATGATTTTCCAACAGTATTTTTTCAACAATTTGTAATTTCTCATATACACAAGTAATTTTTTTAATGCAAGACCTTAGAGATTTGATAATCTACTCAATTGATATTGGAACCTGGTAAGTTTCTTCTTTACCGCCTTTCCGCCACCACCACAAAGCAACAGGAGGCGCGTGGTGGCTAGTGGCGCTCTCGACTCTCTCACGCCCGACCTGGACCAGAATAGAGAGGGTAAGAGGGGAAGGCGCTGGAGGCGCGACGTGCGAGATGCAAACAGGTAGCGAGGCAACTGGAGCTGGCGAGGCGGTGTTACTCTCTTTTATTTTGAATTTGACGAAAATAAAGAGATTTGAATTTGGGGGAAGATTAAAAGAGACGAGAGAAGAAGTTTTTTTTTTTAATTGAAACTCTTAGGGAGAGAATAAGTTAATGGAGACGGAGAGGTTGATTTTAAACTTTTGGATTCCGTTAAGCGCATCAGCGCCTTCATCAAATACTAATCTTAAAGCCTATCAACGGTCAAAAAATGCATAGCACCATATGACACTATATATGCATAGCATTGTAGCCTAATTATATATATATATATATAGTGGCTAAATTGCTACTAGTAGCACTTCAATCCCGAAGTGCTAATTGGTCATATTTTAGTATTTGATATTCAAACAACAAATCCAAATTGTTAGATGTTCAATCTATATTAAAATGTGCTTGGAGACCAAATTTTACATTTTTTTTGAATTTTTTTACTATTTATTATGCTGGTTTGAAAACTGTTATTTTTCAATGCTGTAGAAATTTAATAAAAACAACGGTTTCCAAACCAGCTTAATAAATAGTAAAAAAAATTCCAAAAAATGTAAAATTTGGTCTCCAAGCACATTTTAATATAGATTGAACATCTAACAGTTTAGATTTGTTATTTGAACAACAAATACTAAAATATGACCCAGTAGCACTTTAGACCGAAGTGCTACTAGTAGCAATATAATATATATATATTCTCGAATCGTGATTGGTTGACAAAATTACGTCGGAGGTGAAAGGTACAGGAGATGAAAGAATTAATATTGCATGATTATAATCAATAGAATCAATTTTCCTCTCAATTTGAAGTGCAACGGATGAAAATAAATTTTATTGCAAATATTTTTAGAAAAAATGATACAAATGCCCAACTATATATTATACCTATATAATTGCATGTCATCCAAGTTTCTTTATCATAAATTACAGCAGCCATTAAATGTCTCATTAATATTCTAAATTTCAATCAAATAAATATGTTAATCTTTTTTTTTATTCCATTCCATTCTATTTTTCACCTCCCTATCCTTCCTCTATGTACCCTCCATCCAAACAAGGTGTAAGTTACCTCCTCTAATTAATTGTAACAAATCCTTTCAGATCACAAAAATAGTAAGTATTTTCTTATCTCTAACATATGTGGCCCAGTTTGCATATAGGTAAGATTTAAGAAACCTTGTCCTGGGAAAATTGACCTGGATGATCAGTTATATATCTTGACAATTGTCAAATCTTAAGTAATTGACGCAGTGTGACCCAGACGCTGGAGCTATTAATGTTCTTTGAGTATAGTAGAGTTAAAATGCACTATTAGTGTTGTGCTCCAATCATGCTATGTATTTTTTTAAAGTCCAAACAGTCAATCCGAATGCTCAACATGATCTTCATATTAAAATGTACTTAGAGAACAAATGAGGTTGTAAGTACGGGAACAATGCAAATTAGGTTACTAAGCACAAGAACAATGCAAATGAGAATGCCAATCACAAGAACAATGAGGAATGATGTTGTTAACCAAACGAACAATGGCAAATGACGTTATTAAGAAAAAGAACAATGACAAATGACTTGCTAATCACAAGAACAATGCAAATGAGCATGTTATGCACAAGAACAATGACCAATGAGGTTGTTAACCAAAAAAACGTTGGCAAATGAGGCCGCTATGCAGAAGAAAACGACAAATAAGATTGTTAAGCACATAAACAATGACTAATGATCTTGTTAAGCAAACAAATAATGGCTAATTAGGTTCTTAAGCAAAAGAACAATGGCAAATGACTTGCTAACCACAAGAACAATGACAAATGAGGTTGTGAAGTATAAGAACAATATAAATTAGGCTGCTAAGCATAAGAACAATGCAAATGAGGCCGTAATGCACAAGAACAATGACCAATGAGGTTATCAACAAAGAGAACATTGGTCAATAAGGTCGTTAAGCAAAAGAACAATGGCAAATGACTTGTTAAGCACAAGAACAATGACAAATGAGGTTGTGAAGTACAAGAACAATGTAAATGAGGCTGCTAAGTACAAGAACAAGGCAAATGAGGCTGCTATGCACAAGAACAATTGCCAATGAGGTTGTTAACCCAAATAATGTTGGCAAACAAGGTCGTTATGCAGAAAAAAAAAAATGACAAATGAGGTTGGTAAGTACAGGAACAATGCAATTGAGAATGATAATCAAAAGAACAATGACTAATGATGTCATTAACCAAGCGAACAATGGCCAATGAAGTTATTAAGCAAAATAACAATGGCATATCACTTGCCTAGCACAAGAACAATGCAAATTAGCCTGCTAAGCAAAAGAACAATGCAAATGAGGCCGCTATGCAATAAAACACTGGCCAATGAGGTTGTTAACAAAAGAACAATGGTAAATGACTTGTTGTCACACCCTAGATTTTTACCATCCGGAGCGTGATTATAACATCATTATTGCACTTTTCCTTGGCCCGTCAACCTACGTTGCCAACAAAAATGAAAACAAAATAACAAAACGGAGTCAACTACAAAGCTCAATAACCGGTTATTTAACGACGCGCTTCTCTATAATTGGCTTAATTTAACAACCATTCAAACAGACCGGATTAATCCACACAAATACACATAAAATTATGCATGCATATTTAACCAGAAAAGCATGTCGGTCTAGGTTATCCGTAAAACAAGTCACATCATATTCACATAGTTGGAATCACATCACACAAGCGATTCCCAACTTCCACATAACATAATTCCACAAAATTGCCAATCCAATGGGAAATCCATCCAACATTAGAAGGCCGCCAACCCGCTGGAAAAAGGAGACACATGATCTTCTTTCAGTCTAATTTCGGTTTGGGAATTTATATAGGAGAAATTAAAATAGGGAACGGTTAAGATAAAAGGGTGCATTTCAATCAAAGAGATTTATTTATAAAATGGTTCCGTTTTAAGAATAACCATCTAAAGATGCCTTTTCATTTTTATTTACTTTTTTTATTTAGTTTTTGAAATGGAAATCAATCTAGCAGACCGGACTAGAATTAATGATTTAGAAAATCAAACTGAAAATAACAACTTATTTCATTATTTTTTTATTTTTGTTATATTATAATCGGTTAAGAAACACTTTTTTTTTCAATAGTGATGCAAACAGTATTGTGAACATTATATAAAAAAAATCAATTTATACATAAAATACAATCATTCAATTTTTCGGGATGTTACACTTGCTAAGTACAAGAACAATGCAAATGAGACTGCTAAGCACAAGAACAATGACAAATGTGGTTGTTAAGTACAAGAACAATGGAAAATAACTTGCTAAATACAAGAACAATGACAAATGTGGTTGTTAAGTATAAGAACAATGTAAATGACGCTCCTAAGCAGAAGAAAAATGACAAATGAGGTTGCTAAGAACAGAAACAATACAAATTAGGTTACTAAGCATAAGAACAATGCAAATGAGATTGCTAATCACACGAACAATGACGTATGATATTGTTAACCCAACGAACAATAGCCAATGACGTTGTTAAGCGAAAGAACAATGGCAAATGACTTGCTAAGTACAAAAACAATGACAAATGAGGATCTTAAGTACAAGAACAATGTAAATAAGGCTGTTAGGTACCAGAATAATGGCCAATGAGGTTGTTAACCACAAGAACGTTGGCACATGAGGCTGTTATACAGAAGAAAACGACAAATAAGGTTGTTAAGCACAGGAACAATGCAAATGAGGTTGCTAACCATGAGAAAAATGCAAATGAGAATGCTAATCACAAGAGCAATGAGCAATGAGGTTGTTAAGCAAAAGAACAATGGTCAATGAGGTTGTTAGGCGAAAGAACAATGGCAAATGACTTGCTAAGTATAAAAACAATGACAAATGAGGCTGTTAAGTACAAAAACAATGCAAATGACAATGCTAATCACAAGAACAATGGAAATGACCCAGCTATGCACAAGAACAATGGCCAATGAAGTTGTTAACCAAGATAACGTTGGCAACTGAGGCCGTGATGCAAAAGAAAATGACATAAGAGGTTGTTAAGCACAGAAACAATGCAAAAGAGGTTGCTAAGCACGAGAACAATACAAATGAGAATGATAATCAAATGAACAATGACTAATGATGTTGTTATCCAAACGAACAATGGCCAATGAGGTTGTTAAGCAAAAGAACAATGGAAAATGACTTACCAAGCACTAAAACAATGACAAATAAGGTTGTTAAGTACAAGAACAATATAAATGAGACTTCTAAGCACAAGAACAATGCAAATGACGCCGTTATGCACAAGAATAATGGCCGATGAGGTTGTCAACAAAGAGAACGTTGGCCAATGAGTTGTTAAGCAAAAAAAACAATGGCAAATAACTTGCTAAGCACAAGAACAATGACAAATGAGATTGTGAAGAACAAGAACAATGTAAATGAAGCTGCTAAGAACAAGAACAATGCAAATGAGACCACTATGCACAAGAACAATGGCCAATGCGGTTGTTAACCTAGAGAACATTGGCAAATGTGGCCGCTATGCAGAAAAAAAATAACAAATGAGATTGTTAAGCACAGGAACAATGCAAATGAGATTGCTAGGCACGAGAACAATAAAAATGAGAATGATAATCAAATGAACAATGTCCAATGATATTGTTAACCAAACGAACAATGGCCAATTAGGTTGTTAAGCAAAAGAACAATGACAAATGACTTGCTAAGAACAAAAACAATGACAAATGAGGTTGTTAAGTACAAGAACAATGTAAATGAGGCTGCTAAGCACAAGAACAATGCAAATGAGGCCATTATGCACAAGAACAATGGCCAACGAGGTTGTCAACAAAGAGAACGTAGGCCAATGAGGTTGTTAAGCAAAAGAACAATGGAAAATGACTTGCTAAGCACAAAAACAATGACAAATGAGGTTGTTAAGTACAAGAACAATGTACATGAGGCTGCTAAGCACAAGAACAATGCAAATAAGGCTGTTATGCACAAGACCAATGGCCAACGAGGTTGTCAACAAAGAGAACATTGGCCAATGAGGTTGTTAAGCAAAATAATAATGGCAAATGACTTGCTATGCACAAGATCAATGACAAATCAGGTTGTGAAGTCCAAGAACAATGTAAATGGGACTGCTAAGCACAAGAACAATGCAAATTAGGCCGCTATGTACAAGAACAATGGGTTGTCAACCCAGAGAACATTGGCAAATGAGGCCGCTATGCAGAAGCAAAATGACAAATGAGGTTGTTAAGTACAGGAGCAATGCAAATGAGGTTCCTAAGCACGAGAACAATGCAATTGAGAATGATAATAAAAAGAACAATGACCAATGATGTCGTTAACCAAACGAACAATGGCCAATGAGGTTATTAAGCAAAAGAACAATAACATATCACTTACCTAGCACAAGAACAATGCAAATGAGTCTGCCAAGCAAAAGAACAATACAAATGAGGCCGCTATGCAATAGAACAATGGCCAATGAGGTCGTCAACCAAGAGAACAATGGCAAATGAGGCCGTTATGTAGAAGTAAACAACAAATGAAGTTGTTAAGCACAGGAACAATGCAAATGATGTTGCTAAGCATAAGAACAATGCAAATGAGAATGCTAATCACAAGAACAATGACCAATGATATTGTTAACCAAACAAACAATGGCCCAATGAGGTTGTTAAGCAAAAGAACAATGGCAAATGACTTGCTAGACACAAAAACAATGACAAATGACGTTGTTAAATACAAGAACAATATAAATAAGGCTGCTAAGGACAAGAACAATGCAAATGAGGTCGCTATGTAATAGAACAATGGCCAATGAGGTTGTTAACTAAGAGAACGACGGCAAATGAGGCCGTTATGTAGAAGTAAACAACAAATGAGGTTGTTAAACACATGAACAATGCAAATGATATTGCTAAGGACAAGAACAATGCAAATGAGAATGCAAATCACAAGAGCAATTACCAAAGATGTTGTTAAGCCAACGAACAACGGTCAACGAGGTTGTTAAGTAAAAGAACAATGGCAAATGACTTGCTAAGCACAAGAACAATGACAAATGAACTTGTTAAGCACAAAAACAATGCAAATGGGGCAGCTAAGCACAAGATCAAGCCAAATGAGGCCACTATGCACAACAACAATCACCAATGAGGTTGTTAACTAAGAGAACTACGGAAAATAATGTCGCTATATAGAAGAAAATTGACAAATGAGGATGCTAGGCATAAGAACAATGCAAATTAGGTTGCTAAGTACAAGAACAATGCAAATGAGATTGCTAATCCCATGAACAATGACGAATGATGTTGTTATCCAAACGAACAATGGCCAATGAAGTTGTTATCCAACCTCAATTGTCGTTGTTCGTATGCTTCTCATTTTGCCCTTATTTTTATGCTTAGCAACATCATTTACAATTGTTCTTGTGCTTAACAACCTCATTTGCCCTTGTTTGTGTGCTTAACAACCTCAATTGGCGTTATTCGTGTGCTTAACAACCTCTTTTGCCCTTGATCTTGTGCTTATGAACTTCATTTGCATTGGTTCCTGTGCTTAGGAACCTCATTTGCCCAAGTTCGTGTGCTTAACAACATCAATTGTCGTTGTTCATATACTTCTTAACCTCTTTTGCCCTTGTTCTTGTGCTTAGCAACATCATTAATTTACACTTGTTCTTGTGCTTAACAACCTCATTTGCCTTTGTTTGTGTGCTTAACAACCTCACTTGGCGTTGTTCGTGTGCTCAACAACCTCTTTTGCCCTTGATCTTGTGCTTATGAACCTCATTTGCATTTGTTCTTGTGCTTAGGAACCTTGTTTGCCCTTGTTTGTGTGCATAACAACCTCAATTGGCGTTGTTCGTGTGCTTAACAACCTCATTTTCCCTTGATCTTGTGCTAATGAACCTCATTCGCATTGGTTCTTGTGCTTACGAACCTCATTTTCCCTTGTTCTTGTGCTTAACAAAATCAATTGTCGTTGTTCGTATGCTTCTTAATCTCTTTTGCCCTTGTTCTATTGCTTAGCAACATCATTTACACTTGTTATTGTGCTTAACAACTTTATTTGCCCTTGTTTGTATACTTAACAACATCAATTGGCATTGTTCGAGTGCTTAACAACCTCTTTTGCACTTGATCTTGTGCATATGGTTCTTGTGCTTAACAACCTCATTTGCAATGGTTCTTGTGCTTCGCAACCTCATTTGCAATTGTTCGTGTTCTTAGGAACCTCATTTGCCCTTGTTTGTGTGCATAACAACACACAATTGGTGTTGTTCGTGTGCTTAACCACCTCTTTTGCCATTGATCTCGTGCTTATGAACCACATTTGCATTGGTTATTGTGCTTAGGAACCTCATTTGCCCTTTTTCGTGTGCTTAACAACCTCAATTGTAGTTTTTCGTATGCTTCTCAACCTCTTTTGCCCTTGATCTTGTGCTTATGAACCTCATTTACATTTGTTTTTGTGATTAGGAACCACATTTGCCCTAGTTCAAGTGCTTAACAACCTCAATTGTCGTTGTTCATATGCTTCTTAACCTCTTTTGCCCTTGTTCTTGTGCTTAGCAACATCATTTACACTTGTTCTTATGCTTAACAACCTCATTTCCCTTGTTTGTGTGCTTAACAACCTCAATTAGCATTGTCCGTGTGCTTAACAACCAGTTTTGCCCTTGATCTTCTGCTTATGAGCTTCATTTGCATTGATTCTTGTGCTTAGGAACCTCATTTGCCCTTCTTCATCTGCTTAACAACCTCAATTGCCGTTGTCCGTATGCTTGTCAACCTCTTTTACCCTTGTTGTTGTGCTTAGCAACATCATTTACACTTGTTCTTATGCTTAACAACCTCATTTGTCCTTTTTTGCGAGGTTAACAACCTCAATTGGCAATGTTCGTGTGCTTAACATTCTCTTTTGCCCTTGATCATGTGCTTATGAACCTCATTTGCATTGGGTCTTGCGCTTAGCAACCTCATTTGTCCTTGTTCGTGTCCTTAACACCCTCAATTGTCATTGATCATATGCTTCTTAACCTCTTCTGCCCTTGTTCTTGTGCCTAGCAACATCATTTACACTGGTTCCTGTGCTTAACAACCTCATTTGCCCTTGTTTGTGTGCTTAACAATCTCAATTAGCGTTGTACGTGCGGTGAACAACCTCTTTTGCCCTTGATATTGTGCTTATGAACCTCAATTGCAATGGTTATTGTGCTTAGGAACCTTATTTGCCCTTATTTGTGTGCTTAACAGCCCCAATTGGGGTTGTTCGTGTGCTTAACAACCTCTTTTGCCCTTGATCTTGTGCTTCTGAACCTCATTTGCATTGGTACTTGTGCTTAGAAACATCATTTGCCCTTGTTCGTGTGCTTAACAACCTCAATTGTCATTGTTCATATGCTTCTGAACCTCTTTTGTCGTTGTTCTTGTGCCTAGCAACATCATTTACACTTGTTCCTGTGCTTAACAACCTCATTTGGACTTGTTTGTGTGCTTAACAACCTTAATTGGCGTTGTTCGTGTGCTTAACAACCTCTTTTGCACTTGATCTAGTGCTTATAAACCTCATTTGCATTTGTTCTTGTGCTGAGGAACCTCATTTGTCCTAGTTCGTGTGCTTAATAACCTCAATTGTCGTTGTTCATATTCTTTCGAACCTCTTTTGCCCTTGATCTTGTGCTTATGAACTTCATTTGCATTAGTTCTTGCGCTTAGAAACCTCATTTGCCCTTGTTCGTGTACTTCACAACCTCAATTCCCGTTGTTCGTATGCTTCTCAATCTCTTTTGCCCTTGTTGTTGTGCTTAGCAACATCATTTGTACTTGTTCTTGTGCTTAAAAGCCTCATTTGCCCTTGTTTGTGTGCATAACAACCTCAATTGGCGTTCTTCGTGTGCTTAACAACCTCTTTTGCACTTGATCTTGTGCTTATGAACCTCATTTGCATTGTTCTTGTGCTTAGGAACCTCATTTTCCCTAGTTCGTGAGCTTAACAACCTCAATTGTCATTGTTCATATGCTTTTTAACCTCTTTTGCCCTTGATCTTGTGCGTATGAACCTCATTTGCATTTGTTCTTGTGCTTAGGAACCTCATTTTCCTTGTTCTTGTGCTTAACAACCTCAATTGTCGTTGTTCGTATGCTTCTCAACCTCTTTTGCCCTTGTTCTTGTGTTTAGCAACATCATTTGCACTTGTACTTGTGCTTGACAACCTCATTTACCCATGTGTGTGTGATTAACAACCTCAATTGGCGTTGTTCGTGTGCTTAATAACCTCTTTTGTCCTTGATCTTGTGCTTATGAACTTCATTTGCATTGGTTCTTGTGCTTATGAACCTCATTTGCCTTTGTTCATGTGCTTAACAACCTCAATTGTCGTTGTTCGTATGCTTCTCAACCTCATTTGCCCATGTTGTTGTGCTTAGCTACATCATTTACACTTGTTCTTGTGCTTAACAATCTCATTTGCCCTTATTTGTGTGGATAAGGCGTTATTCGTGTGCCTAACAACCTCTTTTGCCCTTTATCTTGTGCTTATGAACCTTATTTGCAATGGTTCTTGAGCTTAGCAACCTCATTTGCCCTTGTTCGTTGGCTTAACAACCTCAATTGTCGTTGTTCATATGCTTCTTAACCTCTTTTGTCCTTGTTCTTCTGCCTAGCAATATCATTTACACTTGTTCCTGTGCTTAACAACCTCATTTGGCCTTGTTTGTTTGCTTAACAACCTCACTTGGCGTTGTTCGTGTGCAACCTCTTTTGCCCTTGATCTTGTGCTTATGAACTTCATTTCCATTGGTTCTTGTGCTTAGGAACCTCATTTACCTTTGTTCGTGTGCTTAACAACCACAATTGTCGTTGTTCGTATGCTTCTCAACCTCTTTTGCCTTTGTTCTTGTGCTTAGTAACATCATTTACACTTGTTCTTGTGCTTAACAACCTCATTTGCCCTTTTTGTGTGCATAACAACCTCAATTGGCGTTGTTCGTGTGCCTAACAACCTCTTTTGTCCTTGATCTTGTTCTTATGAACCTCATTCACATTTGTTTTTGTGCTTAGGAACCTCATTTCCCCAAGTTCATGTGCTTAACAATCTCAATTGTCGTTGTTCATATGCTTCTTAACTTCTTTTGCCCTTGTTCTTGTGCCTAGCAACATCATTTACACTTGTTCCTGTGCTTATCAACCTCATTTGATCTTGTTTGTGTGCTTAACAACCTTAATTAGCGTTGTTCATGTGCTTAACAACCTCTTTTGCACTTGATCTTGTGCTTATGAACCTCATTTGCATTTGTTCTTGTGCTTAGGAATCTCATTTGCCCTAGTTCGTGTGCTTAACAACCTCAATTGTCGTTGTTCATATGCTTCCTAACCTCTTTTGCCCTTGATCTTGCGCATATGAACTTCGTTTGCATTGGTTCTTGTGCTTAGGAACCTCATTTGCCCTTGTTCGTATGCTTAACAACCTCAATTGTTGTTGTTCGTATGCTTCTCAACCTCTTTTGCCCTTGTTCTTGTGCTTAATAATCTAAGTTGCCCTTGTTTGTGAGCTTAACAACATTAATTGGCGTTGTTCGTGTGCTTACCAACCTCTTTTGCACTTGATCTTGTGCTTATGAACCTCAATTGCATTTGTTCTTGGGCTTAGCAACCTCATTTGTGCTAGTTCGTATGCTTAACAACGTCAATTGTCGTTGTTCATATGCTTCGTAACCTCTTTTGCCTTGATCTTGTGCTTATGAACCTCATTTGCATTGGTACTTGTGCTTAGGAACCTCATTTGCTATTGTTTGTGTGCTTAACAACCTCAATTGGCGTTGTTCGTATGCTTCTCAACCTCTTTTGCCCTTTTTCTTGTGCTTAGCAACACCATTTACACTTGTTCTTGTGCTTAATAATCTCATTTGCCCTTGTTTGTGTGCTTAACAACCTCAATTGGCGTTGTTCGTGTGCTTAACAACCTCTTTTGCCCTTGATCTTGTGCATATGAACATCATTTGCATTTGTTCTCGTGCTTAGGAACCTCATTTGCCCTTGTTCGTGTGCTTCACAACCTCAATTATCGTTGTTCGTTTGCTTCTCAACCTCTTTTGGCCTCGTGTGCTTCTCAACCTTATTCGTCTGCTTTACAACATCATTTACACCTATTCCAGTGCTTGACAACCTCATTTGGCCTTGTTTGTTTGCTTAACAACCT
Source organism: Carex arenaria (assembly GCA_964058825.1). Lineage (NCBI taxonomy): Eukaryota > Viridiplantae > Streptophyta > Magnoliopsida > Poales > Cyperaceae > Carex > Carex arenaria. The sequence continues at coordinate 160,560 of CAXKVW010000059.1, read as the reverse complement.
TAATTGGCGTTGTTCATGTGCTTAACAACCTCTTTTGCACTTGATCTTGTGCTTATGAACCTCATTTGCATTTGTTCTCGTGCTTAGGAACCTCATTTGTCCTAGTTCATGTGCTTAACAGCCTCAATTGTCGTTGTTCATATGCTTCCTAACCTCTTTTGCCCTTGATCTTGTGCTTATGAACCTCATTTGCATTGGTTCTTGTGCTTAGGAACCTCATTTGCCCTTGTTCGTGTGCTTAACGACCTCAATTGTCGTTGTTCGTATGCTTCTCAACCTCTTTTGCCCTTGTTCTTGTGCCTTGCAACACCATTTACACTTGTTCTGGTGCTTAATAAGCGAATTTGCCCCTGTTTTTGTGCTTAACAACATCTTTTGCCCTTGATCTTGTGCTTAACAATCTCAATTGGCGTTGTTCGTGGGGTTAACAACCTCTTTTGCCCTTGATCTTGTGCTTATGAACCTCAATTGCAACGATTATTGTGCTTAGGAACTTTATTTGCCCTTATTTGTGTGCTTAACAACCTCAATTGGCGTTGTTCGTATTCTTAACAACATCTTTTGCCCTTGATCTTGTGCTTATGAACCTCATTTGCATTGGTTCTTGTGCTTATCAACCTCATTTTCCCTTGTTCGTGGGCATCACAACCTCAATTGTCGTTTTTGATATGCTTCTTAACCTCTTTTGTCCTTGTTCTTGTGCCTAGCAACATCACATACACTTGTTCCTGTTCTTAACAACCTCATTTTACCTTGTTCGTGTGCTTAACAACCTTAATTGGCGTTGTTCGTGTGCTTAACAACCTTTTTTGCACTTGATCTTGTGCTTATGAACCTCATTTGCATTTGTTCTTGTGCTGAGGAACCTCATTTTTCCTAGTTCATGTGCTTAACAATCTCAATTGTCGTTGTTCATATGCTTTCTAACCTTTTTTGCCCTTGATCTTGTGCTTATGAACCTCATTTGCTTTGGTTCTTGTCCTTAGAAATCACATTTGCCCTTGTTCGTAGGGCTGCATAAAATATTCGTGATTCGTAATTTGATTCGAGTTTGATTCGGAAAAATTCGAAAAAAAATCGATTCGAAATTAGATTCGATTCGAAATCAATTCAAACCAGTTCGATTCGAACTGAAACGAACCAAATTCGAACCCAACCAGATTCGTTCGAAACGGTTCGCGAATCTCTCAAGGTTCGAAAGTCGCGTATCCCCGCGCGTAATCCAGACCGTCAAATAGAACCCTAGCTGCAAAGAGTCGCGTATCCTCTCTGAATTTTCCAATAAAAAAACATTAAAATAGTCAAAAATCTCGCAAAGCTGCAAAGGGTCAGAAAAGCATTAAAAGCATGACCTTCGCTGTGCAGCCCTACTTGCTTTGAGATTCGTGGAGAACATATTTGGACGATAGAGAATTTCAAAAAGAAACGCAAAGTTTGAGATATCTCAAATAATACGAATTTCAAAGCTCCTTCCTGTTCAAAGCTCCTTCTCCATTCTTCTCTATTTTAACTATGTCTCTTTCTCTGTCTCCCTCTTAGCGCCATGGACGACGTGTCCGGTGACAAAAAAACAGTAGCGTTCTTTCTCTCTCGCTCTCGCTCGTGCTCTCTGATCTCTCCTCGCTCTCAGTTTCGAACCTTAACGAATCGAACCAAATTAGTTCGAACTTAAACGAATCAAATTCGAACCTGAGTCTTAAGTTCGAAATTGGGTTCTCATTTCGAACCAGTTTGATTCGAAGTTTCACGACCTCGAATTCGAACCTTGGCAGGTTCGATTTGGTTTGGTTCGTTTGCAGCCCTACTTGTTCGTGTGCTTAACAACCTCAATTGTCGTTGTTCGTATGCTTCTCAACCTCTTTTGCCCTTCTTGTTGTGCTTAGCAACATCATTAACACTTGTTCTTGTGATTAAAAACCTCATTTGCCCTTGTTTGTATGCTTAACAACATCAATTGGCATTGTTCGTGTGCTAACCTCTTTTGCCCTTGATCATGTGCTTATGAACATCATTTGCATTTATTCTTGTGCTTAGGAACCTCATTTGGCCTTGTTTGTGTGCATAACAACCTCAACTGGCGTTGTTCGTTTGCTTAACAACCTCTTTTGCACTTGATCTTGTGCTTATGAACCTCATTTGCATTTCTACTTGTGCTTAGGAACCTCGTTTTCCCTAGTTCGTGTGCTTAACATTCTCAATTGTCGTTGTTCATATGCTTCTTAACTTGTTTTGCCCTTGATCTTGTGCTTATGAACCTCATTTTCATTGGTTGTTGTGCTTAGGAACCGCATTTTCCCTTGTCCGTGTGCTTACCAACCTCAATTGTCGTTGTTCGTGTGCTTCTCAACCTCCTTTGCCCTTGATCCTGTGCTTAGCAACCTCATTTGCCCTTGTTCTTAAGCTTAACAACCTCAATTGTCGTTGTTCATATGCTTCCTAACCACTTTTGACCATGTTCTTGTACCTAATAACATCATTTACACTTGTTCTTGTGCTTAAAAACCTCATTTGCCATTGTTTGTGTGCTGAACAACCCCAATTGGCGTTGTTCGTGTGCCTAACAACCTCTTTTGCCCTTGATCTTATGAACATCATTTACATTTGTTTTTATGCTTAGGAACCTCATTTGCCCTAGTTCATGTGCTTAACAACCTCAATTGCCGTTGTTCATATGCTTCTTAACATCTTTTGCCCTTGTTCTTGTGCCTAGCAACATCATGTACACTTGCTCCTGTGCTTAACAACCACATTTGCCCTTGTTTGTGTGCATAACAACCTCAATTGGCGTTCTTCGTGTGCTTAACAACCTCTTTTGCACTTGATCTTGTGCTTATGAACCTCATTTGCATTTGTTCTTGTGCTTAGGAACCTCATTTGCCCTAGTTCGTATGCTTAACAATCTCAATTGTCGTTGTTCACATGCTTCCTAACCTCTTTTGCCCTTGATCTTGTGCTTATGAACCTCATTTGCATTGGCTCTTGTTCTTAGGAACCTCATTTGCCCTTGTTCGAGTGCTTGTCAACCTCGTTTGCCCTTGTTCTTGTGCGTAGCAACATCATTCACACTTTTTCCTATGCTTAACAACCTCATTTGCCCTTGTTTGTGTGCGTAACAATCTCAATTGGCGTTGTTCGGGTGGTTAACAACCTCTTCTGCCCTTGATCTTGTGTTTAACAACCTCAATTGGCGTTGTTCGTGTGCTTAACAACATCTTTTGTCCTTCTTCTTGTACTTATGAACCTCATTTGCATTGGTTCTTGAGCTTATCAACCTCATTTTCCCTAGTTCGTGGGCTTCCCAACCTCAATTGTCGTTTTTCATATGCTTCTTAACCTCTTTTGTCCTTGTACTTGTGCCTAGCAACATCAATTACACTTGTTCATGTTCTTAACAACCTCATTTGGCCTTGTTTGTGTGCTTAACAACCTTAATTGGCGTTGTTCGTGTGCTCAACTACCTCTTTTGCACTTGATCTTGTCCTTATGAATCTCATTTGCATTTGTTCTTGTGCTGAGGAACCACATTTGTCTTAGTTCGTGTGCTTAACAACCTCAATTGTCGTGGTTCATATGCTTCCTAATCTCTTTTGCCCTTGATGTTGTGCTTATGAATCTCATTTGCATTCGTTCTTGTGCTTAGCAACCTCATTTGCCCTTGTTCGTGTGCTTAACAACCTCAATTGTCGTTGTTCGTATGCTTCTCAACCTCTTTTGCCCTTGTTGTTGTGGTTAGCAACATCATTTACACTTGTTCTTGTGCTTAAAAACCTCATTTGCCCTTGTTTGTGTGCTTAAGAACCTCAATTGGTGTTTTTCATGTGTTTAACAACCTCTTTTGCCCTTGATCTTGTGCTTATGAACATCATTTGCATTTGTTATTGTGCTTAGGAACCTCATTTGGCATTGTTTGTGTGCATAACAACCTCAATTGGCATTGTTCGTGTGCTTAACAACCTCTTTTGCACTTGATCTTGTGCTCATGAACCTCATTCGCATTTGTTCTTGTGCTTAGAGACCTCGTTTTTCCTAGTTCGTGTGCTTAACAATCTCAATTGTCGCTGTGCATATGCTTCTTAACCTCTTCTGCACTTGATCTTGTGCTTATGAACCTCATTTGAATTTGTTCTTGTGCTTAGGAACTTCATTATCCCTAGTTCATATGCTTAACAACCTCAATTGTTGTTGTTCGTATGCTTCTCAACCTCTTTTGCCCTTGTTCTTGTGCTTAGCAACATCATTTACACTTGTTATTGTGCTGAACAACCTCATTAGCACTTGTTTGTGTGCATAACAACCTCAATTGGCGTTGTTCGTGTGGTTAACAACCTCTTTTGTACTTGATCTTGTGCTTATGAACCTCAGTTGCATTTGTTCTTGTGCTTAGGAACCTCATTATCCCTAGTACGTATGTTTAACGACCTCAATTGTCGTTGTTCATATGCTTCTGAATCTCTTTTGCCCTTGATCTTACATTGGTTCTTGTGCTTAGGAACCTCATTTGCCCTTGTTCGTGTGCTTAACAACCTCAATTGTCGTTGTTCGTATGCTTGTCAACCTCTTTTGCCCTTCTTCTTGTGCTTAGCAACATCATTTACACTAGTTCTTGTGCTGAACAACCTCATTTGCCCTTGCTTGTGAGCTTAATAACCTCAATTGGCGTTGTTCTTGTGCTTAACAACCTCATTTGCCCTTGTTTGTGTGCATAACAACCTCAATTGGCGTTGTTCGTGTGCTTAACAACCTCTTTTGCACTTGATCTTGGGCTTATGAACCTCATTTGTATTGGTTCTTGTGCTTAGGAACATCATTTGCCCTCCTTGTTAGTGTGCTTAACAACCACAATTGTCGTTGTTCGTATGCTTCTCAACCACTTTCGCCCTTGTTCTTGTGCTTATGAACCTCATTTGCATTGGTTCATGTGCTTAGGGACCTCATTTGCCCTTCTTCGTGTGCTTAACAACCTCAATTGTCGTTGTTCGTATGCTTCTCAACCTCTTTTGCCCTTGTTCTTGTGCCTAGCAACATCATTTACACTTGTTCCTGTGGTTAACAACCTCATTTGGCCGTGTTTGTGTTTTTAACAACCTTAATTGGCGTTGTTCCTGTGCTTAACAACCTCTTTTGCACTTGATCTTGTGCTTATGAACCTCATTTGCATTTGTTCTTGTACTTAAGAACCTCATTTGCCCTAGTGCGTGTGCTTCACAACCTCAATTGTCGTTGTTGATATGCTTCCTAACCTCTTTTACCCTTGATCTTGTGCTTATGAACCTCATTTGCATTTGTTCTTGTGCATAGGAACCTCATTTGCCCTTGTTTGTGTGCATAACAACATCAATTGGCGTTGTTCGTGTGCTTAACAACCTGTTTTGCACTTGATCTTGTGCTTATGAACCTCATTTGCATTTGTTCTTGTGCTTAGGAACGTCATTATCCCTAGTTCGTATGATTAACAACCTCAATTGTCGTTGTTCATATGCTTCTTAACCTCTTTTGCCCTTGATCTTGTATTGGTTCTTGTGCTTAGGAACCTCATTTGCTCTTGTTCGTGTGCTTAACAACCTCAAATATCGTTGTTCGTATGCTTCTCAACATCTTTTTCCCTTGTTCTTGTGCTTAACAATCTCATTTGTCCTTGTTTGTGTGCATAACAACATCAATTGGCGTTGTTCGTGTGCTTAACAACCTCTTTTTCCCTTGATCTTGTGCTTATGAACTTCGTTTGCATTGGTTCTTGTGCTTAGAAATATCATTTACACTTGTTGTTGTGCTTAACAACCTCATTTGCCCTTGTTTGGGTGCTGAAGAACCTCAATTGACGTTGTTCGTGTGCTTAACAACTTCTTTTGCCCTTGATCTTGTGTTTGTGAATATCATTTGCATTTGTTCTTGTGCTTAGGAACCTCATTTGCCCTTGTTTGTGTGCATCACAACCTCAATTGGCGTTGTTCGTGTGCTTAACAACCTCTTTTGCACTTGATCTTGTGCTTATGAACCTCATTTGCATTTGTTCTTGTGCTTAGGATCCTCATTATCCCTAGTTCGTATGCTTAACAACCTCAATTGTCGCTGTTTATATGCTTCTTAACTTTTTTTGCCCTTGATCTTGTGCTTATGAAACTCATTTGCATTGGTTCTTGTGCTGATGAACCTCATTTGCCCTTGTTCGTGCGCTTAACAACTTCAATTGTCATTGTTCGTATCCCTCTCAACCTCTTTTGTCATTGTTCTTGTGCTTAGAAACATCATTTACACTCGTTCTTGTGCTGAACAACCCATTTGCCCTTTTTTGTGTGCTTAACAACATCATTGGCGTAGTTCGTGTGCTTAACAATCTCTTTTGTCCTTGATGTTGTGCTTATGAACGTCATTTGCATTTGTTCTTGTGCTTAGGAACCTCATTTGCCCTTGTTTGTGTGCATAACAACCTCAATTGGCGTTGTTTGTGTGCTTAACAACCTCTTTTGCACTTGTTTGTATGCATAACAACAACAATTGGCGTTGTTCGTGTGCTTAACAACCTCTTTCGCCCTTAATCTTGTGCTTATGAACTTCGTTTGCATTGGTTCTTGTGCTTAGGAACCTGATTTTCCCTTGTTCGTGTGCTTAACAACCTCAATTGTCGTTGTTCGTATTCTTCTCATACTCTTTTGCCCTTGTTATTGTGCTTAGCAAGATCATTTACACTTGTTCTTGTGCTTAAAAATCTCATTTGCCTGTTTGTGTGCTTAACAACCTCAATTGGCATTGTTACAACCTCTTTTGCCCTTGATCTTGTGCTTATGAACATCACTTGCATTTGTTCTTGTGCTTAGGAACCTCATTTGTCCTTGTTTGTGTGCATAACAACTTCAATTGGCGTTGTTCGTGTGCTTAACAACCTCTTTTTCCCTTGATCTTGTGCTTATGAACCTCATTTGCATTTGTTCTTGTGCTTAGGAACCTTATTTGCTCTAGTTCGTGTGCTTAACAACCTCAATTGTCGTTGTTCATATGCTTCTCAACCTTTTTTGCCCTTGTTCTTTTGCCTACCAACATCATTTACACTTGTTCTTGTGCTTAAAAATCTTATTTGCCATTGTTTGTGTGCTTAACAACCTCAATTGGCATTGTTCGTGCGCTTAACAACCTCTTTTGCCTTGATCTTGTGCTTATGAACATCATTTGCATTTGTTCTTGTGTTTAGGAACCTCATTTTCCCTTGTTTGTGTGCATAACAACTCAATTGGCATTGTTCGTGTGCTTAACAACCTCTTTTGCACTTGATCTTGTGCTTATGAACCTCATTTGCATTTGTTCTCGTGCTTAGGAACCTCATTATCCCTTGTTCGTATGCTTAACAACCTCAATTGTCGTTGTTCATATGCTTCTTAACATCTTTTGCCCTTGATCTTGTGCTTATGAATATCATTTGCATTTGTTCTTGTACTTAGGAACCTCATTTTCCCTTGTTTGTGTGGATAACAACCTCAATTGGCGTTGTTCGTGTGCTTAACAACCTCTTTTGTCCTTGATATTGTGCTTATGAATCTCATTTGCATTGGTTCTTGTGCTTAGGAACCTCATTTGCCCTTGTTTGTGTGCATAACAACCTCAATTGGTGTTGTTCGTGTGCTTAACAACCTCTTTTGCACTTGATCTTGTGCTTAGGAACCTCATTATACCTATTTCGTGTGCTTAACAACCTCAATTGTCGTTATTCATATGCTTCTTAACCTCTTTTGCCCTTGATCTTGTGGTTATGAATCTCATTTGCCCTTGTTCGTGTGGTTAACAACCTCAATTGTCGTTTTTTCGTATGCTTCTCAACCTCTTTTGCCCTTGTTCTTGTGCTTAGCAACATTATTTACACTTGTTATTGTGCTTAACAACCTCATTTTCCCTTGTTTGTGTGCTTAACAACCTCAATTGGCATTGTTCGTGTGCTTAACAACCTCTTTTGCCCTTGATCTTGTACTTATGAACATCATTTGCATTTGTTCTTGTGCTTAGGAAACTCATTTGCCATTGTTTGTGTGCATAACAACCACAATTGGCGTTGTTCGTGTGCTTAACATTCTCTTTTGCACTTGATCTTGTGCTTATGAACTTTATTTGCATTTGTTCTTGTTCTTAGGAACCTCATTATCCCTAGTTCGTATGCTTAACAACCTCAATTGCCGTTGTTCATATGCTTCTTAACCTCTTTTGCCATTGATCTTGTGCTTATGAACCTCATTTGCATTTGTTCTTGTGCTTAGGAACCTCATTTGTCCTTGTTCGTGTGCTTAACAACGTCAATTGTCGTTGTTCGTATGCTTCTCAACCTCTTTTGCCCTTGTTCTTATGCTTAGCAACATCATTTACACTTGTTCTTCTGCTTAACAACCTTATTTGCCCTTGTTTGTGTGCTTAACAACCTCAATTGGCGTTGTTCGAGTGCTTAACAACTTCTTTTGCACTTGATCTTGTGCTTATGAACATCATTTGCATTTGTTCTTGTGCTTAGGAACCTCATTTGCCCTTGTTTGTGTGCATAACAACTTCAATTTGCGTTGTTCATGTGCTTAACAACCTCTTTTGCACTTGATCTTGTGCTTAGGAACCTCATTTTCCTTAGTTCGTGTGCTTAACAACCTCAATTTTCGTTATTCATTTGATTTTTAACCTCTTTTGCTCTTGATCTTGTGCTTATGAACCTCATTTGTATTGGTTCTTGTGCTTAGGAACCTCATTTGTCCTTGTTCGTGTGCTTAACAATGTCAATTGTCGTTGTTCGTATGCTTGTCAACCTCTTTTGCCCTTGTTCTTGTGCTTAGCAACATCATTTACACTTGTTCTTGTGCTTAACAACCTCATTAGCACTTGTTTGTGTGCATAACAACCTCAATTGGCGTTGTTCGTGTGGTTAACAACCTCTTTTGTACTTGATCTTGTGCTTATGAACCTCAGTTGCATTTGTTCTTGTGCTTAGGAACCTCATTATCCCTAGTACGTATGTTTAACGACCTCTTTTGCCCTCTAGTTTTATGATTGTCACATGGTGCTTGTTTTATGTCAGAGGCCGGGGGGGATTGTTCTCGGCAGAAGCTTCTTTTGTTAAGTACCAATTGTCTTTCCTACTGACAAGTACCACTAATTAATATACCGGTGATTGATTTATAAAAGCCATATTTCCTTGATAAAACTCCAACACAGATTCACTGTTGCAACCCTATAACTCACATCCAAAATTTCTTAATCACTTTCCATCCGTACAATTTATTGAGAGCCACATCATTTGTTTAGTTTATTTCTTCTTCTTTTTTTGTTTTTTTTAGTTCTCTATCCACAGTTAACAACAACAATGTACAAGAATGAAGAATACCATCATATCCTTCTAGGAAAATTCACAATAAAGAGCATCTAACGGTGTTCTAACTCCAATTGTTTTACCATTTACATCAACAATACAGTAGTTCCCTAGCTATACTCCAAAAACAGAAAAACTACGTCAGCGCGTGAGGTTTTACACGCTCAATACAGTCACTGCTAGATGTTTATACAATTATATGTCCAAATTCACACCATTTTGAACTTCATTAAAAAAATCAGAAAGTAAATTAAGTATTCAACACAGAATTTTGTTTATACGATTATCAATTATCAGCATACTGCATTTCATAGTTTACTTTTATAGCTTTGAAGAAAATGGCAAGCATGCCCTGGGGTGAACAAAAACCTCCAAGTTTATCAGTCTTTTTTGTTTTTTGTATTTTAGTAGCCAATTATTTACTATTATTTTGTTAAAGAAAGAAATAAATTTACAAGATTAGTTACACGCAATTATGTAGCGAACTATTCCCATCTTTTATACATGCTTAGTTTTGCTCAGGTGCTCATTTTGTACATTAATTGCTGATACTACCAACAACCAATATATCATAGAGTTACCCTTCTTAAAAAGACACTTGTCAAACACCAAAACAGAAAAGAAAAAAAAAAAAAAAAAAAAGCTCAAAAACCACTTTTAGAATGATTCAAAACAAAACAGTAACCAAATGAGCAATTACAAGTATTACAACACAGCAGGAAGGAAAAGGTCAAAAAAAAAAAAAAAAAAAAAAGAGGATAAGTTACATCATGAAAAAAAAAAGAATACAAGGAGTGAAAATCAAGCTGGAATACAATATGAAGAGCTAAGTGTAGGAGGCAGGACACATACAAGGTGGGGCCCTGCTGGATTGCAGCTTATATTTTGTTCTCCCACTTCCGGTAACCCCAGTTGCGGAGGATGTACATACCCAGATACCAGTGGTATACATGTCACTGTTATCTCTATCCTTGATCCTGTAATTAATATATTACATAGCTTGTAGTAAGAATATTTTGTATGGCCACAACTTTATTAGAATGCATGTTAAAAGATGGAATAAGTTACCTTGCGCTGTAGACAAGGATACATGTCCCCTTTTCCTCCCCGCAACCATCCAGTTCTGAGGCTGTGCTTCTACTTCATATAATACCTCATCCTATCATATACATTAACCCCAATTGAAATTGCATTTAAAAAAGTTGACAAAGAGAAAAACGAATAAATTTAAGAAAGTTAAAGCAGTCATCTCTCCATCAGGATGCATCATTATTTATGCCTGTACATACTTTTTCTTATGTTGCTTTTTTCGGTTTCCCTTTAATATAGCACAAATTTTTAAATTCATCATGCATCTACATATATCACGTCATAACCGAGTTTTACCAGTGCAGCATGCATTTGCCTATGGATTTTGCATTCTTACCCTGCATGAAGCAGATATGTCAGTCTCTGGGTTCTTCAACCGCTCGATTCTCCATCTGACATTGACAAGCTGGCCCACCCTGAGGCAGTCTGACGAAAAGGGCAAGAACCCAACTGCCACACAAGGATCGAGAACAGGCCTTTGCAATGCCAGTGCAACCTTAAATACCATCTCCTCAGAACCTTCTCCATTGGCCAGAATCGGTGCATGGGCCCCAACTGTTCTGTTTCCAGATATCCCGTACTTCAAGTTTAGTATGCTATCTTCTTGCGGGGTCTCTTCTGAAAAAGTTATACATATTAAAATTGAATTAGGGTATTCATCCAAGATTACTAAATTGGAGGTTACAAGCAGATGTAAGAAGCCTAAGAGCAGTTTAAGTTAACAAAAGCAGCACATTTGACAGGAATCTACAAACATGTAAATTGATTTTCTGAGTTTAAGAAATAATGCAGGAATACAATTCATTGGTTGTTGGTTGATACAAAGAAAAGGGAGAAGTTCAATATCAAGAAATCATGAAAAAAAAAAAATCATGCATATCTAGTATTTGCAAAAAAGAACTTGCAGGTATTAAAGAACATGCATATCTAGTAATGAAAGAAAATGGGATGAACTCTCCAATACATTCGTTCCAGTTTTATTACCCCGCACCCCAATTTAGGTATAAAATTTAACTCCTCCCCATTCTCTTCCTCTGATTAATTGACTCTTAATTGCAAACACAATTAAACACCTTGAAAGTGTCATTTGAAGTGATTATCCAGGAGTCAGGTTTGACTTTTTGAGATAAAGAAATGACACACCTTCAATGGTAGATAGGGAAACAGTGAACAAAATCCCGGCCTTAGAAGAGGGGGATATAACTAAGGGAAAAGTGCGTAATGTGGGCCGTCTGTCAGTCTTGGCGACATGCTCAAATCCATCTTGAAGGTCTAGCTGTGCATCATTTATGTTCAGAGCGGCCTTTACTTGGGATTGAAGCATCACCTATAGAAACAAAGAACAATGAGTGTCTTAAGGAAACAAATTTCTCAAGTGCCCATGCTAGAGTTAAGGAATGTTATACATGCCTATAGAAACGTGGGGAGTAAGAAATATCACTGTCCCTCATGAAGTCTATTTCAAAATAATGCCCACACTACCCCTTCATTCTCTCATACTCGAGTAAAAAGAAGCAGCCAGGAAGGACGGATTGTTTGGGCATCTTCAAATAGAAAATTCATATAACAAAATTTTACTTTTTGTAGTGTTGTTGTTAGTTCAACAGCCTTGTTTATGGTATCCAATTTCAATTTACGACTTGTGACACACAATTCAATAAAAACCCAAAAGTGTATAAAATTGATTAGAGTAAGAAAAGACACCTGTAGAAGTAGAGTACCATCAGTGCTTTTATCTGTGAGACGTGTGGTGACATGAAACGGGTCGGTGAAGGTCACCGCAATAGTCCTGGACAAGAAAAAAAACAGTTATAAGAACCTCATATTATCCGTGTTTCATTTTTTGCCTTCCCTTTCCTTGCTTTGTTTAGTCGCACAAAAGGAAGGTAAAACTGAGGCTAATTGAATTTAATTAATCTTATATTAGGCAATTGCACCAAGTGAGGCTTGATTGCATTTTTCAAGGTACCAATACAATGCAACTCCTGTTCCAAGTGATAACCAGTGGTGGTATGTAGAGGACAATATTTTTTAATACAAGCTAATCAACAGTCTTAAATAAGGCTAATATGTGAGTTAAACGATAGATAAAAAGATCAAGAGAGAGAGAGATGCCTTTCAAAATTTTGGTTGCGGAAAGCTCCAAAGTCAAGTTTAAGTGCAATCATTCTCATGCCATCTACAATACTAGGCTTTTGCAGAAGTGCTGCATGTATCAAGGAAGAAAAAGTAGAAATCATATCTTATAACAAAAGTGACAGATTCAAGAAAAAGTTTTCATGTATCTTACTGCCAACAACCTCGTGGCTGCTTCTACCTTCTTATTTTTTTTTACTTTTTTCATTATTTGTTTTTTCTTCCTAGGATTTCATTTTGATTGGATGGTCTCATTCTTCAAGTAGAAGAACCAGAAGTTATTGTACGACTTTAACCACCTTTTTAGGGTTAATCATTGGCACCAATATATGGACAAGCTAAAAAGACTTGCAATACAACAGCCCTATATGTGGTGACATATTATAATTATTCCAATCAGAAAGGTATATTAGAAGTGGGTTTAAAAATAATAAAAAATAGTATTTTGCAACCAAAACGCATACATAACCAGCTTCATCGCCATTTGGTCCAGAGGCCCAAAAAAATTAACTAGTTTAATTATTATATAGTTATTATTCTCACCTGAGGAAGTTCCTCTAGCAATGTTCTCATCAATAGCACGAACAGGAAACCACAGAATAGTACTAACATCGCTCGCCCAATCAGGCAACGCCACCTTACCTCCTTCAATCGGCACCTTTTCAAAACCTTCAGCTGGGTCATGACCCTCTATCTCAATCAAATGGGACTCTTCAATTTTGAGCCCTGGACCCGCATCGATGTGTAGGATCCCACCTTTCAGAGAGTAGTCTAGAGGCTTTATGATTAAACCAATCCATTGAAGTTCGTTCATGAGTAAAGCTGACGATACCGCACAAGTGATGTCAACTAGAGGCCTCGGACTGAGCACCTAGGAAGTAAAATATTAGTTAGGTTAGTAAGAGAAATTACCTTTGCTTTATTCCTTTTGTTTTTACTAAAACAAATTCCTAATGAGACAAAAACAGATTGACTGTGGAAATCACTAACAGGTCAGCACAAAAGAAGGAAAATTGTACAAAACATGGTACTTCCATTTGTTACTCTTCACCACCATTGTCAAAATTTACCCAATCAAAAAAGTCAATATTGCAGATCTGCCTGTCATTTAGTGTTTAGGGTTTAGTGTACATGAAATTTGGTCAAATTTGAAATTTTTTTGGCCATTCCATAAAAAACCAGTTAATAATAACCGTTAAACTTTTCAAATCATTTGATGGATGGCCTATACAAATTAGCCCATCACATCTACAATTTCATTCCACTTGTAAGATCCATTAATCAGAATATGAGCCACAAAAATTTACTTTCAGAACGGGGCGTGTTGGTTTCTCATAACTCATGAAATCGTCACTATCAGCAGGGCCCGCCTTCGAGAAGCCATGAGACCTAAATTGTAAGTGGCCAATTTGACCAGTTAGAGCACCCAGCACATAGGAGCCCGGTTTTTGTGGCGGGAGATCCAGAGTTATTATGTTTTTACCAGGTTTCAATACATGTTTCTCTGCACTCTTTATTGGCTGAAACAATAAAAAAAGGTTGAAAGTATAAAATTACACAATACAATTCCATAACCAAAACCACAAGAAATGTGGTGCATCACGTAAGTGTGTATAAAGAAACAACCTTTTATAAATATAAATCTGTCATAGAAACATCAACTACAGCTACCGTATGTTATATGCAATTACTCCTCGGCAGATCATGCTTCAGTCCTAGAAACTTGGGTAAAAAAAATGATGGTAGATGCAAAATATTTTCCACCGAAAATAATGAGAATCAAGCCTGAGTGCTTTACAAGTTTACATTGCCCAAGGGCACCGGTACCAGATACAGTTGAGAAATTGTGTCTAAACCAAATTTGCAACTAACCCTCCCAGATGCAATTAAGTTGATTAAGATAAAGTTTAACTAGACGTCAATTTTGAAATTAAGCTTCAATTGTCCGAAAAATAACCCAATTCATCTTTCCAAGCAAATGCCAACAACCAAGATAAACTTAAATGCAAAAGGGTAAATGTTAGGTCCAGCTGCCGTGAATAGTACCTTGTGCCAGTGAGGTCAGATCCAGTTGGGTACGCATGGGGTAGAATGAGATCCAAACCATTCTTGTTAATCTGGCACGAATCTTAAAGTGGACCGCCTATAATCTAACCACTTGGCTGGGGGCTCATTCTACCAGGTACAGTACCGCAGGGTATATGCACCCCTGGCCCAGTACAGACAAAAAATTTAAAAAAATAGCTGGTACCTTAACACCTTCATCTGCACCAAAAGAAGCTGATAGTGTCAAGTTAAGATTCTCCAACACAATCTCATCAGGAAAGCCGCTCCACACAGTCACACGCAGCACACCAGGGTCTCCGTCGCACAGTTCCAATGCAGGGCCCGCAGTCCCATAAAAGGTGATTAAGCTCGAGACATCGAGCGGAACTGGATGCTTCATCTCGCCATGAGCAAGCCTGACCAACTCTGATTGGAACAACTGCCTCTCTTTTGTCAAAAACAACCCGCTGTCAAGGGATAGTAACCGTACACACGAGGATAGGTAACCTGCTTCGTCATTTAGTATTTTTTGACACTCGGCTAGATTTGGGAGTATTTCAGCAAGTAACTCGTGCCATCCCTCGCCAGAGTACAAGGCGCAGACTTTCTCGTATGACTTTGCAGCCTGGTCGATTTCACCTTTTCTGAAGTGTAAGGCAGCAATTTCTCCATCAAGTACCACCCCGTGCCTCTTCCACCAGGACTTGTGGTAGTTATCTGCTGCACCTTTTGTTAGCTCCATGTACTTTTTCTGTACATAAAAAGAAGTGAAGCTAGAATTGGAATCTGAAAATAAATAAAAGTTATGGTGCATGGCACTGTTAAGTGCGTATTAATAAAACAGTTGCCTTCTTGGAATTTGAATTTGTGACGTGTCAATGTCCAACACAGCACCAATACTTGTGTCTCAACAGAAATTAAACCGAAAATTAAGTATCGTATCGTGTTGTGTCATGATTGACACCCAAGGATATCTGTGCTACATAGGCAGTTGCATGTGAGGTCGACTAATTGCTACTCCATATCAGTTTAAGCTACAAGGTATGAGCAATGCCGACTCATGTTTTAATACTTCATGTGAGCTACTCCTTATTAGAAAAAAAGAAATACGTAGCCCAATGACAAAATCTGACAATAATGGACAGTTCAGGTTCCAGCTAATGACTAGTTGATAGATAGCATTACAGAGTCTGAATTGGGCACCATTACAAAAGCAATTTAGTACCTCAAACTCCTCTAGGGAAGAGAGGGAATTCAATAAATCTGGATCTGATACAGTCAGCTTCAGAGCGTACTCAGCTGCAACATGAACTTCAGACAACGTCATTGGACGATCTCGACTCTCAGAGATTGTGGGCCCCGAGAAAGTACGAGACATGTAGCTAGGACCTGAACTGTCAAGATGATAAGGAAACAAAAGTGATTTAAAGAAGTCTAGAATTTTGAGTCTTAAGGATTGCCAAACATTTGACCAAAACTAATTATTTTTATCCATTTATCAACTTATTGGACTTTAAAAACAAAGATATTGATCCATAGTACAGACCAATATGCGTTATGCATAGTACCATAGCCTCACTCCCAAGGTTATATTGCACAATAGAAATTGCATTCTGGCCATCCAACATTTAAAACAAGCATTATGTTTGTGATTGATTGAGAATTAAACAAATTCAAATTCAAATCAGTGTTTGAGCACATTACCCATCATTAGCATGGCCTTCAAGTTCAGACATGTTTCCCACAGAGAGGAAAGCACGGCGGCGGTTGGCTTCTCTGAGGAGAAGAGAAGGTTCAAGAGGGAGAACCTTTCTTTGTATATTGAAGTGCTTCTCTCTCGGTTTCGACTGAAGAATCATCTGCTTTTATTTGCAAGATAGCATTATTTGTCATTCAACAGGTTTGATTTATCCTTGCCAGATCATAACATAACATATGAAGTATTAGTATACCTTTTAACCAAATCAGTTTGGTTTATCATTACTGACCTATCCTTAACTTAGCATGAGATCAAAAGTAATAAGAGTAAATTTCCGGTATAAAACAAAAAATGCTTGCCTTCTCTTTTGCAAGAACGTCAGCTGAAGAATCTGGTGACAATGCAGGCCAGATAGGTGGCTTTGGCCAGGGAAGCATGCTCAGAGCAGCACTGCAAACCAAGAAATATAGTTTGATCAAGCCAAATTCTAGAAGCAGATTATTCATTTAAATGCTGGCGAAGTAACAAGTAGCAGCATAGGAGCTCAGGACAGACCTGTTTGCTGGACTTCTCTCAATTTCATGTCCATATCCAATCAAATAAGCCAACCTCATAAACTTCAAAGACATCAAAGAAATATGTTAGTAGATTTCTTGAAGCAAGCGCAGTTTATATAATAGAATGGATGCACTTACTTAAAAGGAATATGCAAATTTCCAACAAAAAATGGCACCATGAACTTAAACTAAAAGTACTGTACTGACCTGCCAGTTTCAAACACACAATGGCATCTCTAACTTGAATTAAAAATATTGCACTAACCTACTAGGTTCAAAACATCATTTGGTAAAAGTATTGCTTGTGCTTAATTGATAAAAGCAAGGTCACCTGGCATTTGTGATCTCGACAACAATGTTAAAGGAGATTTTGTATAATTTACAAGACAATTCAGATAACCAAGACCAATGAAAAGGAGATTACAAACATATGTAAAAAAGTCTAGATTCAATTTTGCTAGTGTAGCCTATGAAAATGGCAGCAAACAAATTTTAAAAGAAAATGAAAAAAAAACACTCACCTTAACACGGGAAAGGGAATATAGATCACCTTGAAGGCGGTAAAACTCTCTCTCAATGTCAAGTGACATCACACCACCATCATAGTGTGATGTAGTTGATTTGAGCAGAGCCAAGCAAGCAGTTATAACCCATACTTCTCGGAAGCAAAATGGCAAAGCATTCTATGCAAATGTGCAAGAAAGAAGAAATGTTGATTTTAAAATCCCAAACGAGTAAATTACAGATAATAAAGAGGTGTTTCTAATTAAGTTCCAACAAAACTTATAACTAAATTAAATAGCCATAATTAAACTACCAAATTCTAATAGACGCCAATTAAAGTTGAAAGGTAATGGTTCTGTCAGTGACTGATATTTACCTTCAAATACCAGCAATCAGCTGATTTTACAATTGAGGTTTTAAGATTATGTGGATAATATAAATTAGATAAACCCAACTAACTAACAAATAATGGTAATCATCTTGAAAAAACGACAATAGGATACAATAATTACAGAATACTAAATCAACCCTGCCCCTCACAACCCACACACTTGGCTTTTCCTCACTGAGTTTGCAAAAGAAAAAATAAAATAAAATAAAAATTGATGAAGAACTTTCATGTACCTCATGCATGGCCAAAATCTTAGAGAAGCTGATGACGAATGAGTGGCCTCTAGCAGCAACCTCAAGCGGACGGCCCAGCTTAAACAAGAGCTTTACAAAGAAATTAAAAAAAAAAAGGACATTTAAGATTTATGCCCCCCCTTTTCCAAGTAGAATGTTTGGATATATCTACTTATTTGGACAGATTAAACCATTAGTAGTGCATACATGAACTGGTTAAAACCATTAGTGGAGTTAATATAAGAAAATCAAGATTACTTTAGCTGAGCTTTGCTCAAATAATCCTTGGTATTAATCTGTATCCAAAAACATCTGGTGCAAGTTGTACATATAAATATTGAAATACAAGGTCTTCTTTGCAAAATCTGTAAATCATAGTTGTAATTGGAAATAATATAAAACAAATGATAAGTGATATGACCAACCTTAGCTTGACAAGCAAAGATATACTGTCTAAACTCAAACTCTCTAAAAGAATCGTCTTGGACAATAAGTGTTAACTGTTTAAAGCCGGGATTAAGCAAAGCAGCCTGGTCGTCTCCATGATCTATCCCTCCGAAATCTCTGTGCTTCCCCGGTGTCCCAGCTGTGTATTTCAAGTAAGACATGAGTGAGTAAATGAACCACTAATTCTGCTAGTAAGGTTATATACACAAAAGGGAAAGCAGATGAAGGAATGCAATTCCAGCTATGATAACTTTTTCGTTTTAGAAGTAGAGTAGGGTTATAATGCCCCTTTGTTTTTGTGCCCCGATCATACCTCACATTCTTATCTCCGTTTTCAAAGTCCAAGCAGTTGATTCGAACCGCTCAACATGATCTCCATATTAAAATGTGCTTGGAGACCAAATTTTATATTTTTTTGGAATTTTTTTACTATTTTTTAGATAGGTACAAGATCACTGTTTTTGGATGGTCCAGAATCTTCTGGGAAAACAGTTTATAGTAGTGGAAGAAATGTATTTGAAATCAAGAAACCTGTTTCAGAGTAGCAGAGCTCCAGTTCATCGTATTCGCGTAAAGCGTCTTCATGGAGGTTAGCCATCTCAAACATAAAAGCCACACTTTCCTATAAATTCACCAAATTGCCACTTCAGAGTTCCGGATGGCGTTATTGGAATTAAGGATTTGGAACTTCTCTGTGACTAAATTTCTTCTTAAACATATAAGCACAGTAACTGGCCAGTAAGGTACTTAAATCCTAGTTATGCTACAGATCTCCAACTCAACACATTAAGCCTCAATTGAAACCAATTTTGCTGCACTTAGTTATACCTCAACAAACCTAAACTTAACCCATTAACCTTCACAATCCATTATGAGCAACATACAAGCCAAGAGAAAAAAAACAAGGACGTCAAATTGGTGAAACTTCCAAAAATTCTGATACCTAGTATACTATTGGAGCAAGCGAGCTAATACTTAATGGTTAAGTACATGTCCTAAATAAAAAACACAACTCCAAAACTAACACTGAGTACTGTTCAATTTAGAGAGCACATACTTTGAGAATAAAGAAGTTGCAAAAATTCCAGATAGGCATGAACCGCTGCTCAGTGAGTTTTCGAATCTCATCTTCATAGAACTGGACGCGCCTATCCAGTGTATTCCTGATACACTCCGCTAATTTCAAATCTAAATCCTCCCAAAAGCTTGCCTCAGGGCCATGCAAGTCATACTTGCAACACCTGTTCAAAATCCAATTGTGGAGTTATAGAAATTAGGTAGCACATGAACATGTGGAGTTTGGAGGTCTAAATTTGAATCTAAATGGGCTACAAGACCCAGAGATTGGGGCCGGGCCAGTTTGGGTCGGTTGTCCCTTCTACAAGTTCAATTTCAATCCTCTTTTACTAAGTATCGAAATGTTCCGAAGGATTTCTTGTATGCCAGTACCCGTATGTGCAATTAATAACACGAAATAAAAATGCACTTATACACAGCCCTCCATACTTTAGCATCAATTGTGTAAGAGTATTGTATCGAGCAACTTTGTCAAGGAATTGTGAACAGTACCAACATAAAGTGAATAGTATGGTAATGCTAGCTACAGCTGATTAACCCAAGAGAAAAGTATTGCATTAAATGTAATGGAGTATACCTTTCTCTCTTCTTAGTGTTGAAATCAACCTCAAGCCTAGCATAAACCTTTTTGGCCATCTTGGTCGCTTGGTCATTGCTAGGATCAGCCTTAGAAACAAAAACTATGAACCACTCTTTCTCCTCATTTTGCACTATCAACTTCAGCCGTGGCTTTAGAATGGTCTTGAACTCATCAAGATCCTAATTTGAAAAAAAATAAAAATAAATAGATAAGATAATAAAAGAAAAACAGGTAAAGTTTGTTGCAGGAATAGTACATCCACAACACATATAATAACTATGATTTAATACTCCCCAAAATGCATCTTAGCATCTAAAATTCAAAACTCAAGCTACTAACTAAACTAACCAGACCATCCATGCACCATGAGATCTTCTAGCAATTTCAATAAAAGCAAAGTATTGCATATACAGATTGGCCCCATTAGGTCTTGATTGTGTCCGGTCAAACCTCAATTAATCCTGAGCTTTGGTAAATTGAATTAAGGTTCATGACTTCCCAACTAAACTTGAACTATGATTTTTTTTACTAAAAAACTATATAATTTGCCCTGAATAATCTCATGTACAATTATGCCACTTCCACATTTTACTTAAAAAACTATATAATTGTACATGATTCGTATATCACTTTCACAATTTAAGCATTTGAATGCTCAAGTATATACAGTGTATTTCACGACCATACCTCACAAGAAACGAGTACAATAGTGGCATATGGCTCACGAAACCAGAAAAGGTACTGTTCTTGAGGAAACCGACTCCTGAGTCTCGCATCAGTAGTCAATATAAACTCGGCCGGCAAATTTTCCACATGAACCGGATTTCTCGTCCGGTTGTTAAGTGTAGCCTTCTTCAAGGGAAGACGTGCTTCCAACCCTTCCTTTATACTCGGCCACAAATCACTTACATCTTCAACTGAAGCATGTCAGAATGGGCCTCACATGTTAGTGATTGATCAAATGAAGTAGTGTAAATAGCAAAATAAATTCAAAGCAATTTATTAGATTCAGATTCAAACAACGCATATTAAGGTCAACATGAGCATTGGTTTTTAACTGGGAGCAAGAGTCGAGCCCCAATCTGGAGAGTAATTGAGACACTTACTAGAGACAACAAGGCGATCGCAGGAGCTCTTGATAGACTGGAACTGAGCGAGGTAGTTCGCCATTTTGTGAGGTGTGGTGTAAAGGAGGAGAGGAGGCTCCGACGGATCGGAATGGAGAGGAGGATTAGATCTGTGGTGTCGCCATTAGTGGAGCTTCTAGAGTCGGACTGAGATTTGATCTAGTTGAGACTTTAGACTAGAGAAGAGAGTTGGGAAGAGGCGACGAGTCGCCAAGTAGAAGAGCTGCTTGTCTCGACTCTCGACTCGACTTCCCTTTTTTATTTCTTTTTGGGCCGTGGGTCTTTCTGGGCCACGAATTTCCAAATTATTTGTTTATTTCGAGTAAAATAGTTGCTTCCTGCTTGTGTCAAATTCGTTTGTTTATTTCGTTTCGGTCCGTGGGCTTATTTGGGCCGAGAATTTACAAATTATTATATGTTTTTTAACTAGTTCTTAAATTTTGGTATTTCGTGCAATCAGGTCGAGTTGGGCCTTGTAACACGAATCGGTAATTTTGTCCCGACAAAAAATGTTTAAGCTTGTGTATAATCTGTTATAAAAATATATATATACGTACTGTATAAAATATAAATAGTTTTAGTATTGAGTATAAACATTAATTTTTTGTTTGTTTAAAAACTGTGGGCAATTTCATTTATTTAAACAGCTACTAAATAGCTGTTACATAAGATGAAACAACAAATGTCTGAAAAAGCATACCATTGTAAACAAACTAAAAAATGCACAAAGGATGCACAAACATATTGCTGTAAACAAAATAAAAAACGCACAAAGGTATGTGCATCCTATGAACACAAATTTAATAATGCACAAAGTATGTGCAATCTATGAACACAAATTTGATCAATTTTGCTTGACAAAAATGATAGGAGACTAAAAATTGTTTCCTCTGTGGGCAACATTTGTCATGCTAACATAATTCATCATAAAAGATATTGAATCAAACTGGATCATAAACTGAATCAATCAGACTGGAAAGGTCACCACTCAAATGTCTTATATATAGAGAGATAAAATTCGAGTAGAACTAGGGTGCTCCTAGGAGTACCAAGCCCCTTTGTACTCTTAACTCTAAAACCTATCGTATTAATTTCGAACGACGAATCCAAACCGTTGAAATCATTTTACCTTACGAGTAATGCGTCTACATGTGAAAATTTTAAAGTTTCGAATTAATTTAGTATAAAGCCAAGTGGTCAAAATTAGAAGGTTTCTAAATTAATTTTAATGCATTCATTTTTTGAAAGCCTTTTGACCACTTGGTTTTATACTAAATTAATTCAAAACTTCAAAATTTTCACATTTAGACGCATCACTCGTAAGGTAGAAGAATTTTAACGGTTTAGATTCGTCGTTCAAAGTTAATCCGATAGATTTTAGAGTTAAGAGTACAAAAGAACTTGGTACTCCTAGGAGCACCCTAGTTCTACTCATAAAATTCACCAATACTAATAATAATAAATTCACATAGGTTGTGAACTTGATAGATTATAAAACTTGCAAATGTCCGGATGATCTATAATTTCTCTCGCTTTTTTTCTCCTTTATTCTTTTTTTTTCCTGTGAAAATGATCAAGTCGACAGTGTGTTCGACAGCTTTTGTCCCCATATAAACAAAAAAATGGTTGTCGTTTTATTGATCTCGTATCTGCTGCATGCATTAACTCATGAATCCATGCACCTGTCCCAATCAATCCTTATCTCCATTCTCCCCACACACATAACAAATTACAAATTACAAACACAACCCAACAAAATAGTACAATAAAAATAATAATAGAAGGTCCAAATGCACATGCGAATTTTACAGAATCTTTCCCCATTTTGACAGCTAAATGAAAACGAACCTTCTAGCTGGGGCAAAGAGAAATGTATATTATTATATATTCATCTCTGCTATCGACACATTTTTAATGCAACAGTTTTTTTAATGCACTTCTACCAAGGTTATAATTCAATTAAATGAATATTTTTTATGTGAACAGTTAGATCCAAATAATTAATGACACTGTACATGGTTGACCTTACATCAGTTACCATTTGCCAACTTTGTTAATTTTATCCAATTTATCATACTTTGTACAACACCATTATAATTTATACATGCAACAAAAGAAAAGATACTTGTACATTATATATTTTATCATCATGTATTTATATATGTCAGGAATAAACATATATTACATATTTTTAAATAAAAAATAAAATAAGTACTATCTAAGTAACTATGAATGAGTTTTAATTAAAAACTAATAAATTGAATAAATTTTTGAATTTTTTAAATTTAAAAGGATAAATATGACATTATAAATTTTATACGAGAGAATACGTAATTTCAAGTAATTTCAAGATTTTTGAGGGGTATACATGAAATTCACTCTATTTTAATTTTATCCAACATGTGATCCTTAATTTGTACAACTCCATACATGCAACAAAGAAAAAGCAAAAAAATAAAAATAAATAATAAACAAAAAGAAGAAAAGAAAAAACACATCTTAAAATAAACAGTACATGCTCCTCTTTAATTAACTAATCAATGCTGCAATCAGGATTAGATAGCAACGGTACCGGACCAGAGATACCGGTTCTAGCTCCTACCAGCATGTTGCACCTGACATAAAGGGAGCCCCACCTGCCGTGAAATGGGCCTGGATCGTACCTGATCCTGCCGACTGCAATCAAACGCAGTGGTACAACTCCGAACGACCGGTCTGCTACCAGTCCGTTTGCTACATCAGGTGACACTGGTACGGCGGGACCACCAAGTACCGGCGCAACAGCCACCGACATGCCTTTGTCCTGCAATTAATTTGTGTTAATTAGCTACATGTCGTATCCATCACTAGCAAATGTTACTGAATCAAATGTTACTGAAGTGCGTTTGGATAAGTGAAGAATAGTCTGTAATCCGGATTAACAATATTCCGTACTACTATATATTTTATTTAGGATTAGCAAATATGGACTATTCTTTGTTTATTTAATTTGTTTAGACGTTCTCACTATTCTACTAATCTAACAAAATATTAGATTAACTACTATTCTTAATCTTGAGGTTAGCTCTACTCTTGCTCTATTCCTTGCTATATTGTAATGTTACTTCTAGTATTGATTTGAAGCTCTGATCTCCTTGTATATTATGTAGGTTTTATAAAATTACCGAATAAAATGTGAACAATAAGAGAGTAAACTGCTTCGTTGTTTCTAATAGGCACTAATTTTTTTTGTTATGTTTTTACATTGTTATTTGTGATCATGTTTTCTTGTATCTTGATTCATATTAGTTAGCTATATGTCAGATCCATCACTGGCAAACAAATTATTAATTAAGCATATTAAAAAATGATTATAAGAACATACTTGAGTCAAAGGAGGAAGGAACACTGGAGAAGTGATCGGCGAATCGCGATACGTAACATACATCTCGACTCGGTCGTAGCGGATCTTACTACGTGAGTTCGGGTTTCGAATAATCAGCGTCGGCTGAACTGCAGCCGTGATGGTGTTGAACGGCGAAGATGAGTTGGAGAAAGACACAATGGCAACCGATACGATTGAAACACGGGGATGAGACGGCCGGTAGACAAGGTAGAGAACAAGAGCGGTTATTCCGACGATTATTACAAGGGTCAAGAAGGCAAAGATGATAACACGGCCGATTCCCCCACCGCCGCCGCCGCCTTTTGAGTCGTCGTCGGTGTCTTCATCATGGATCTTGTGGGGTGATTCTCCCATGGATAGAGATCTCTAGAGAGAGAGAGAGGGAGGAGAGGTTTTGTAGTGATAGATCTGCTTCTTTGGAGTAGAGAGTGTTGTACAGTGTTCAAATGGAAAGGGATGGATCAAGGTCGATTTTAATGCGCCGTTTTGCACAATAGCTTGTGAGAGCAGATGACACTGACAAGATTGTCCCACGTATACCAAAAATAATTCCTTTCTAGATTTTTTTTCCGGATCCTCTGAAGTAACTGAAATTTTTATTTTATCCCACAACCGTCTCATCTTAATCCATGTCAGATCTGACGGTGTGGATATAAACAGAAAATATAAGTTACTTTACGGAAACAGAATTCTTACTTGGGATAGATCAAGGTTGATTTAATGCGCCGATTTCCGCAGTAGTATGAGGAGCAGAGTTACTGCAGGTGGGCCCACGTCTACAAGACATAATCCATTTCTCGACCTAATCCGTTATCTTTGGTCTGGGCCTCTGGGGAGCGACTCAGGAAATCGTTACAGAAAAACGCAACGCAACGGTCAATGAATCTCATCTTCGTATTTCGCATCTCACATGGGAAGCGGCAGGGGAGCATGAGAGGACACGTGTCATCTTGCCCCCCTTCTTCCTTTTGTCCTTTGTCCAGGAAGAACACCTAGTGTCAGCTACAAATTCAGATCCAGAGAACTAAACTCAATTTTTTAGTTTTAGATAGGAACCGTTCAATAAGAATCTGCAACAATTCATTCTGAAGTGAAATAAATTTTGAGACAATTCCGAGTGATATATTCGAATCGACGGTTCTGATTCAAAATACAAAAATTGAGTTACTTTAGGAAATCCGGACCCGTCAGTTATCATTACTGGAGGTGAAGGGTTTAACCTTGTATTATTATAATCAATAAAATTGCTTTCTCTTACGATTTGGAGTGTAACAGATGTAAAGAAATTTTGTTGCAAATATTGTTAGAAAAAATAACACAAATGTCCAACTCTATATCTGACTTATATAATTTTCATACAAGTTTTTTTGTCACAAACCTACAACAGCTACCGCATTTCTAATTAACCTTCTAAATTTTAATCAACCAAACAAAAAATAAAACGAAAAAAATATTAAATTTATTTTTCCTCATTAATCATCAAAACATAAAAAAGTAAAATATGTTAATCTTTCTTTATATTCCATTTCATTTCATTCATTTTTATTCTCCATCCAAATAAGATGTTAGAGGTGGGCCGAGATCTCCAAAGTAACTCAAAATTTAATTTTAAATTCAGACTGTCTGATCAGAACTAGTGTCAATCTGGTCCCAAGTGAAATGTATGAATGTGATCGCACGGTTTAGATTCAAACTTAAATTTTGGGTTGCTTCAGGGAGAGGTTTTGCTTATTACAGTCTGTACTCTGTATATATCTTATGCTGTTAGTTTTTAATATTATGCAACTTGAATTGATGACTATTAAATTAAAAGTACGAATAAATACACACAGATATATTTTAATAAATTTGTATTTATAAATTAATCCAAAACGGCCGAATAAACTATAAATTTTTTTTTAACAAAATTCAGTAAATAACATTTATTTAGTATGGATTAACAAATACATATGTAAAATACAGTAAAGGGATACATGTTTTTGATAATAATCACAAATGTGACCTAAAATGATTGAAATTTTTAAGAGACGCACAACGTACTGTGTAAATGTATTTTACAAGTGTTTCATGCATAATATTTATCGTGTGTGTTCGATTTAGTACAAATTAAATGTGTGCAAATTTTGACGACACAGACTAAACATTTTTTGGTCAGTTTTTGTGATCTCACAATTAGAAACGTGACCTAAGTTGAACAACTTAAGGCCCTGTTCGGTCTACAGTCGGAAGCAGGAATGGGAACAGACTAGATTTCAACTAATTTTTACTGTGCGCATGGGACAGAAAATACGAGATTGAATTGATTTTTTTTTCCACGCGCATAGTACCGAAGCCAAACATGGTCTAAATGCATCACCATACATTATAATATTAGAGTTAATGGATAAACATGAATAGAGGAAGAAAATATATATTGTATCAATCCATTAATTACTAACTACAACTAAAATAGAGTGCGATCAATAAAAGCGATAAAAAATTTATGTGCATATAGAGAAATTAATATAAATCACATCTAACAGTTTTATTTAATTCTAAGTTTTAAATTTTAAGTTACTAACGTTTAAAAAATGAAGGCACAATAAAAAATAAAGACATTTAAATCCTCCTCGTCTAACAATTTTATGTGATTAAGTATTAATTTAATTTATGTATGTATATCCAACAATTTTAGTAATTTTATGATTGGAAACGTGACCTAAATTGAAACACTGTAGAATGTAAATGCATCATCAAACACGTTGCATTATATTCCTTAATTGTTGGCCTGTTGATTTATATTTGTCTCAAAATTAATCTGCACCGTACATTATAGGGGCAATATAGTAAAAAAAACTTATCTGACCATTTTGACGTCTTCACAATGGATCTGTCTTGCCAAATAGACAAGCAAGACTCTGCCTTTTCAAATCAAACCGTTGAATTTTTTCATGCACGAATCTCAACACAAATTAATAGTTTGATTTGAAAAGACAGGATCCTGCTTGCCAATTTGGCAAGCAGCGGATTCTGATCCCTTCACAATGGAGACAGTCAGGCAGCCAGTCTTTAGATAATTTCACTATAACATAGACATGTGTATATTTTTTGGTAATACAAAATTACACCATCTATTTTTAAAATTTAAATAGTCGATTCACATCGTTCAACGTGTTGGATATATTAAAATGTACTTGCAAATTAAATTTTATATATTTTTTTAAATTTTTATACTATTTATTAAGATGGATACAAAAATTCAATGGTCTGAAAACAACGATTTTGTAAAATACTTAATAAATAGTAAAAATATTCAAAAAATATAAAATTTGGTCTCTAAGCACCTTTTAATATGGAGATCATGTTGAACGGTTTGAATCGACTGTTTGGACTTTGAAAACTTAAAAAATAGATGGTGTAATTTTGTGTCATAAAAAATAGTGTAAGTGAATCCCTCCTCAAAATATAACTAAATTTATTAAGTCAATTCAAATTTATGGGTAATTATGAAATGATTTAAATAGTTGAATGATATATAAATTATATATTGATGAGTTGATGGATAAATATAAATAGGTAATTATGAAATTATTTAAAGAACTGAAACCGATCTATCACATTAGCTTGAAACATTAATATAACCGATATATTTAACAAATAATGTGTTTATATACCATGCCTGTAATTTTCCAAATTAATATAATATACACTAAACTAATAAAAAAATGATAAAAATAGTGTATTAAGACAAATTGATAAATGCATGGCTTGTAAAATAGTTCAATTTTAACAATTCGGATTTATCAGTTAAACTCAATCTAATAAATTTTAAAACACATCAACTTTACTCTTTAAATACACACATTTCTATATTTCTTGGTGTTTAATAAAACATTTAATTAGTTTTATGATGAAGCTTCAGTTACCGCGCGCGCTAAATAATTTTACTGTTAACGCCTGGCATGGCAACAATGACTAGGCAATTAATTTGGGAACCCATTTTTACAGAGCAGTTTTTAGTGTGTACAGAGTTCAAATTTTTGATGGACCAAAATATCCCTACATCAAAGGCAGAAGATTTACTCTGTAAAATTCGAACGCTGATGATCAGGGGTATTTTGGTCCATCAAAAATTCGAACTCTGTACGCACTAAAAACTACTCTGTAAAAATGGGTTCCCATTAATTTGCCATCTCAACCAACTAGTCTTGATCCTCTCAAGTAACCCAATTTTTATGTTTTAATAATAACCGTCCGATCTTAATCAGATACAATATGGTACATTTTTAACTGTCCGATCTAAAAGCAAAATTTGAGTTACTTTAGGTGAGTTGAATTCCTCAAGGAACTTCTCCATCAAACAAATTTCTTTTTGTTTCGCTTTCTCTCTCTCTCCTCTCGAACCCGCTCTCCTCCTCTTTCTCCGACGGAGAGGCGACCAGGCAACGGAAGGCAAGGCACGGCGAGGCACCTCACCGGACTGAGTCGCTGGTTCTCTCGATCCCTTTCTCATCCTCTCTTTTCTCTGTGAGAGAGATCAGATCACCGAGACCAGATCTGTCTCTCTCTGGCACGTATTCCTCTCTTCTCTGCACGATTACTGGTATCTATCTATCTTTCTCTCTCCATGACTGTGGCTGAGCCCCTTAACTTTGGTTTTGACCTAAATTGTGTCAATTTCGAACACAATCTGGAAATTTAGTTCAGATTTTTACATTTTTTAACCCTTGAGAGCCCCAATTGTAAACCCTAGATCAAATTTGTTCGTAGAAAGCCCTGATTGGGATTATTTCTTATTTCTTGGCCAGAATTAGTTTCCTAAAGAAGCAAATTTGAAATCACAACGGTCTTGCTAAGGACACATTTAGGTTGTACCTGTGTGTTGCTCTAATTTGTTCAATTTGATTAAAACCCAATTTTTTTTTCTGTTATATTTGGTTGAAACCTTGTATCAGTTTGACATACTCTAAATGCGTTCAAACTGGAACACAGGACTTAGAAGTTGATAAGTTCTGAAAGTAATTTGACTAAGGTCTCTCCGAAGACAGTACTCTGTGAATTGGTACCAGTACTGTACCGGTACCTTTGTTTGGGCCTGAACTTTTCTGGTTGGGCAGGTTATGATCTTTCTAGGATGCTTGAGTTTCATTCTTTTTCATTCCTTTGCTGTGACTGAGAGCCCAGTGGTCATCATGTGTAACATTTTCTATGTTTTTATGGAAGCAGGCAGTTGTAACCAGTTATTGTCAAAAAAAAAAAAAAATTAAATAATTTCCCTTTATCTGTTTGAACAGACACTTGAGAGTTCTTATGTTGCTCAATAAGTACCTTTCATTTGAAAATCCTACAACCACAGTGGGAGGGGTGAAAGAATTCTCCAGCCGGGGTTTCACCACCAATTTTGGCAGGGACCAGAGACCTAACCTTAGATCTCTCAAATGAGTGTCTGATCCATATCTCG
Source organism: Carex arenaria (assembly GCA_964058825.1). Lineage (NCBI taxonomy): Eukaryota > Viridiplantae > Streptophyta > Magnoliopsida > Poales > Cyperaceae > Carex > Carex arenaria. The sequence continues at coordinate 130,518 of CAXKVW010000059.1, read as the reverse complement.
AGCTCACTTTGTTCTTACAAAGATGTCTCGCCATGTCAGCAGCACCGCACATTTCCACAAGTCAAGGACCCTTGATGATAAATATGTAAGCCTTATGGCTCCAAGTGTAAATTTTGTTTGGGGGATGGAATTCCAGTTGAACTTTGTTTTAATTTTTCTTTTTTCGAGAATAGATACTTGGAGACGAAATTGGGAAGGGAGCGTATGGACGTGTATATAAGGGATTAGATTTGGCCAATGGGGATTTTGTCGCCATCAAGCAGGTCTCTTTGGAGAATATTCCTCAAGAGGATCTAAACATTATTATGGTATGTTTCTGAACTATCTTTTCGTACAAATTGCATTGTACCTTATTTTGTACAAGTTGAGTAACACTACTCTATAATTGGGTTTTTACTTCTCAGTTATTTCAATTTAGCTTATCTAAGCCTTTGCTATTTGGATTAACTTCATTAATGTGCACAATTACTGGAACCAGATTATTTAAAACCAGTAATGGTAGAAAAAACAGGTGTTCAATACTTGTTTCCGGCGGCATTCCTCTTATGTGCTCAAAACTGTTAAATTTGCTCCATAATGTTTCCAACTTTGCATCTTTCAAAATGACAACCATGGAGGTAAGTTGTGAGTACTGTCATTGCAACTTGTGTTCCTCTTTGTCTTTGCAATACTGGTGTTATTTTAGAAAACAAATTGTGTGAATAAAATGAACTTATCATGTACTGATGTATATCTGAGGAAGTTAGCTTTTAGGAAGCGAGTTCGCTGCGATGAATACCATTTCGTACCAATACAACACTTGTACTGTACCTCTTGTGCTATGTGTCTTTCTGTTCTTCTTTCCATCTAAATCAGCATAAGTGGATTTGGCAAGTATAATTTGATGCTTGAGTATGCAATTAAGCACGGAGCCTTTAAAAAAAAAGATAAAGCAAAAAGAACATTTGGTATAAGCCCATGTGGGCCTCTGGGTTCATTTTGCATGGTATTTATGGGATGCTATGGGCGTGGATAGGAATAACTAATTTGTGAGTACCCATGGAGACATAACCGCAGGGCATGTGTGAAAATGAAGTGTTCAGTTGTATCATTGGAATACTTTATAGAAACTTTTGAATTTGGATAGTTCATTTCACTTCCTTTCATTCTTGTGTTTATCTTTAGTATTTCCAATCATTAAAACTCACATAGAGTTTAATTAAGCTATGATATAATAGATATAACTATATTATGTAATTTGATTTGGCAGAACATAAAATTAATTTTGATTTGATAAATTTTAATAGCATAAAAAATTAAAAGCTACACAAAATAGTGCATAAGAATACACTATGGAATACATAGTAGAAGAAGATGTGGAATGATAACCGAGGCTGTGGCTTTGTGGGAAAAAGAAAAAGAGGTTTGAGTGAATTTTAGATTTTCCATGGGATTGCTGATGTGGCATGGCTATAGCAAACTGATTTTCTTTCTATGATAACCGACCGAACACCTCTTTGGAATGAAATCCCATTGGGTTCAATTTCCATTGAATTCCCATGGGTAAGTGGTGGTCCGAACAGGCCCTTGAAGTTCTCTTTATCTATATGGTTATCAATTCATTGGTGATATTCTACTTCTATATTAGCCAGGCCCACGATTTCTTTTTGTCAAAGTGGCTTCTGCACATACTATTATTCATGGTTAAGTGGTGATCTGAACAGGCCCTTATTAGTTTCTCTTTATCTATATGGTTATCAATTTATTGGTGACATTATACTCTATATAGCCAGCCAAGGATTTCTTTTTGTCAAAGTGGCTTCTGCACGAACTATTATTGCTGACATTTATTGACTATATGCTTTTTTGTTCTTCTTTTGCAATAAATTTTGGCGACTATCAAAATTTAGCAAGAAATTGATCTCCTGAAGGTATACTTCTTTTGTACCTGGCAGTTTGCATTTCTATTTTTAACTGCTACCTACAATGACTTAGTTAGATGCACTGAACTATTTCCATATTTGAAAATAAAATCAATGTCGTTTCTTACAGAATCTGAACCACAAAAATATTGTGAAGTATCTCGGGTCATTGAAGACAAAGGCTCATCTACACATCATTCTTGAGTAATAATATATATTTTTTATAACAAATTTACTATAGTGCAATATGCAATTTGACAATTCTCTCAAATTTTGCTTAATTGTGCCATCAAAGATTGTCATTTTGGTTTAATAGCACCTGGATGGCATTTGCCGAGGTGAAACATGTCCATACTAAGATGTACTGTAGACCGATATATTCTGGAATTATTGGAACACTACTGAACCGGCATTTTTTAAATTGGAAATTGTGGGCGTATTATACAGAACATGGAAATGTCGAGTTGCATACTGTTACAGGTTGCGATGAACTAATAAGATAATTCTATGAATATATACACTTCTGTAAGACATTCTTTCTTTGTGATGCTGCAGATATGTTGAGAATGGTTCGCTTGCTAATATTATCAAGCCCAACAAATTTGGACCATTCCCTGAGTCTTTAGTGGCTGTTTATATTACTCAGGTCTGTGTTATGTTTTGTTTTTTCAACTTGGTTACCCCTATATTATTTTTCTTTTATTTTTTATTTTTACACACTTCATATGCACCTAAAAAATAAGGTTTAAGTTTTACTTGTTTGTGAAAACTCACATTCATGTCATTTAGAAATTTGTCATAATTATGCTTGTATGAACCATACGAAACTTAGGTGTCATCTATATACTTACTGTTGCCAAAAAACCTTCAATGATGAACAGGTATTGGAAGGGCTTGTATATCTCCATGAGCAAGGTGTCATTCATAGAGACATCAAGGGCGCCAATATTTTAACGACCAAGGAGGTGACTTCTAGTTCTTGTATGCGATACAATTTCTTGCCTGTTCTACTTGTAAACTCACTATTGTTTTATTTTGTTTGGCAGGGTCTAGTCAAGCTTGCCGACTTTGGAGTGGCAACCAAGCTTACTGAAGCTGATATTAACACTCACTCAGTGGTTGGAACGCCTTATTGGATGGCTCCTGAGGTAATCCTAATCTCTTCTCTTTTTGGCATTACATATGTTATTTCAGTCTTCTTGTAAGTTATGAACAGACGTTATCATCTAGTTCTTCTTCTTTTAACATTGAGATTATGGTTTATTTTCTGATAAAAACATGTATACATGGAATAATAGGTAATTGAAATGTCTGGGGTTTGTGCGGCATCAGACATATGGAGTGTGGGCTGCACAGTCATTGAACTGCTAACATGTGTACCTCCTTATTATGACCTCCAGCCCATGCCTGCTCTCTTTCGCATTGTTCAGGTACACTTTTGCTTCTTGCCTTGGAAAAGAAAAAATATAGGACAATGTGATCTCTTAAAACTTGCAAGTGGCCTGAATGTAATTGTAAAATGAGAAATGCCTTCTGTACCATTCAATCTGTTATTTTCGAAAAATATCCAATAGTTGTTCTTTTCACTCTGACAGAGGTGTGGATTAATTAGGGTTAGGTTTTGGCAAGGGAAAGAGGTGTGGGTGAGCTAAATAACAAAGAGAGAAGGTAAAGAGGGGTGCTAGGGATTTCCGTAAGGAGGATAACTGAAACACTAGAATAAGCTGTTTTACAAATGAAATTGGGCATGTAAATAATAGGCTGTTTTATTACCTTATTCTCACTAGTTATTACCTTATTCTCAATTTCATCATAAGCTGTTTTACAAATGAAATTGGGCATGTAAATAATAGGCTTAACATTTCTTGGCAATGATGAAACTACCTAAAATTGAGAATTGGGACCGGAACTCTATAAAATCAAAACAAAATAATAAGGTAATAACTAGTTGAGGAATTTGATTTTTTGATCAACTACGTAATTGTTCATGCTTATTTTTTGGTAATAAATAGACATCAGATTTATCCCAGATCAATTGTTTTCAAACCATATTGATCTGGTCAGATCTCATTTTGGACTCAGTTTTGGCCCATTTGTCCACCACTTCAACTAACCTAGACTAGACTTGGATTGGACTTGGACTTGACCGTGCAATTTTTAAATTGTATCACAACTCCTTTTCAAAGTAAAAGATGCAATGCAGGTTAACTTTGTTTTGGAAATTATGACTTGGTATATTTCTCATTTATTGTAAGATAATGTTTAACATTACGGAGCAGATTACAGCTGTTATCTGATTAAATATTTCGATTGGAACATACATTTTACTGTTTTAATTTCTACATGTTTTCTTTTTTAAAAGCAAACTTGCTCAAACTTGGATTATTTCAGGATGAGAGTCCCCCAATACCTGAAGGATTGTCACCTGAGATTACTGGTTTTCTTCGTCTGTGCTTTAAAAAGGTTATACTTCTTCGTATTTTTTCCTATTGCTGTATTGGCTTGGATTAAAAAATTACATATTAACAACCCACACATTATGAGCTGTAATGAACCCAACTGTTATAGTCAAAACCATCTTAGAGCCAATGTTGTGGGAGCTATTAGTATGGATTTGGTCATAGTTCAGTATCGGGCATCAATGAAACCACGGCTGTTTTCTCAACCGTAAGAGAGTAAAAGAGGGAATAATAATGGATAAAATCATAAAATTGAGGTCTAGATGGTAATTCCTGTTCATGGCCTTTCTGTTTATACTATGCTTGGATGTTCATGCTGACTTGTCGCAATATTACACCAGGATGCAATGCAAAGACCTGACGCAAAGACGTTACTCATGCACCCATGGATTCAAAATTCAAGGCGGACCCCACCTTCATATCTTCGAGATGCTGGAGCTCTAAGGTAACTTTTTTTTATAGAAACTTCTTTACTTTTTCACTACGGATGTATTTCTTTACATGCAAAATTCTAGTTTATTTGGAATATGACTTTATTACTGTAAGGGAGTCAGTTTATTATTTATCATTTAATTTTTCATCTTATGGCTTCAACATGAAAGAAACATTGAGGAAGTAGATGACGACTCAAGCAGGGCAAATCGAGACAGTGTTGATAGCCCAAAAGAAGAAAAGAGAGAGAGTGCTACTTCTCAAATTGAAAATGTAACCATCCTTTTATTTTGGCTATATGCTTGTGACCCTGCATTGTTTCTATTTTAGATATCTAAATTTTATTTTTGTGGATGTTCCTTTTTGCAATTATACCATTCCTGTCCATCATAATAAATGCTCTCTTGTGTGAAATTTGGTAAGTACATATTGGCTACAGGAAAAATATGTAACGAAATCAATGCTAATTTTATTTGTTGTCTTTTGAAAATCAAACTGCATTTATTGTTCTTATCCATCGACCTCTTTCAGGAAGATTCTGGAAAAAAGTTGTCAGACATTAATTCTCCCTTGGAGAGAGATAAATCTGTGCCAAAGCACACTGAAGGTTCAACCTCTAATGGCATTTTTGAGCATCCAAAGGATGCACAAGCTTCCATGAAAGAACCCCAGAAGCTTTCCTTACCATCTGATGGTAGAGATGAGATGGTGCATGAAACCCGACCCAATTCACATGAAATCTCACCTGACCATGTACCGAATAATGGGGTACAAGAGTTGCAAAAGGCTGATTTGAGAAATGAAGAACTTGGAGGGAGAAGATCTGGTGCTGAGGAGTCTGATGCCTTCTCGTTTGGTTCTGGGAGAAACAATGCTAGCTTCAGACAGGTGCGCTCTGTTCTTTTCAGAGTAGCTACAACTTAATACTGCTCTAATATTGCCATAATTCAGCCTTAGCTATAACATGAATTTGATCCCATGCGGGTAAAACAGCAGATAGGGATTGTTCATGCCTGGTGCTACAGCAAGCGAAAAAAAATACTAGACATGAGTACCACAAGTTTTGGTAAAAATAGAGAAGAGAAAACACAAATTTACAGAAAGTCTACAATAATCCCATGTTCAGCCCGTGAACCAGACTAAATCCGGATTAAGACCAAAACAAGAGGAAGAAAAGAAAAGAAAGAAAAGAAAAGTATAATCTTTTTTTCATTATCAGGTTCTTGAAGGAACCAGTGTTGACTCTGATGGACTATTACTGTCAGAGAGTTCCAGTACTTTGCATGGACTGTAATTAAATGGTCCAAAATTACCAAGAGTTCAAGTAGTTTGAGTTTGTTGGAGCTAACTTGTAGCTATTTTAAACAAATTGAATACAAAAGCTTGCTAAGTATTCAACACCCAAGGAAAAGACGGCCGTGGGAGATCTGAGCCGGTTCAGTGACTCTCCTAATGATGCAGTGCTGGACGACCTGTTTCATCCATTGGATCAGCGGGGCCAGGGTAATGAGGCATCGACATCTGGCACCAGCCGTGAGCATGATCTTGCATCTGAACTGAAGAACAGGATGGCACAGAAACAAAAGGAAATTGAGCAGGTGGGGCCCAGAAGCGGTGGGCTCCTGAAGATGGTCATGGATATGCAGGATGATGTCATTGACATTGATGCATCGGTATGGGGAGATCAGTTCTTAAGTCTTTCATATTTTCCTTTTCTTAATCTTTGCTATATAGGGTGATGATTATTATGGTCCTGTAGGTGTTTGATGAGAACATGCCGGCAGAGAGCATTTTTCCTTTGCAGGTTAGAGTTTTCCTTAGCTGTTCTCCACTTCAACTAATCTTAGTTTAAGTGCACCTAACAAAATTTAAGTTTGATAATTGTGAGTACTTCTGAATAATGATTTTTATTTGTGAATTTTAGTCTGTGGAGTTCAACAAAGTTGTGGGACTTTTGAAGCCAGAGGAGTCAGAACAAGTGATTATACCGGCGTGCCAGAAGCTTACAGTTTTCTTCACGCGGCGTCCTGAGACAAAAGAGACCTTCATGTCGCAGCATGGATTTCTCCAACTAATAGAACTACTTGACCTTAAGAAACCGCAAGTATGTATATTTTATGCAAAGATTGGTGCTTCAGTTTGTTCTTACTGACATGTAGGACTGAGCCTGATAAACTGGCATGTTTTTCAGGCTCAATTTAGACCTTGCCACACTAGTTTTGTTCAACAAATGAACCAATGTTTCCAAGGCTACTGGTACTGTTTATATTTTATTTTGTATTGGTAACCTGGATTTTTGTTAGCATAAATCCATTGAACATTACAGACGACCATTGGTTCTACATGTATCCTATTCAGGTGTAATCTCAATGCACCTGTTACTATTCAACAAACGATGATCACTGGCACTGATATCCTTTATTTTTTCAAATTTCCACGCAGATTACGGTCCCGGTGCTCCAAATTATCAACCACTTAATCAAAGATAATATCACTTTCCAAGAGAATGCCTGCCTCGTTGGTCTTGTAAGATAGATGTTCTAGATTTCAATTTATCATCTCAATGGAGGTTTAAGCTGCAGTAATAAGTGCCCTCATTTTGTGGATTGTAGATTCCAGTAGTTATGAATCTGGCAACACCTAAAGAGCCTAGAGAGGTTCGAATGCAAGCGGCTTTCTTTTTTCAGCAGCTTTGTCAATCGAGGTTTTCTTTATTTGTTTTTGATTTTGTAAAAGAATCATGCTATGACTTTTTAATTTGGAGGCATTGCTTTCTGTACATTTTGGTTTCAGTGTATACATTTCTCAAGAGTTATAACTTATTATTTTTGTTGAATATTTTTTACAGCACACAGACGCTGCAAATGTTCATAGCATGCAGAGGGATACCTACGTTGGTTAACTTACTTGAACCTGACTATGCCAAGTACAGGTTTGCTTTGAACCTATCTATTTTATATGCTCCTTTAGTCTCTCTATTTCATCTATTTTGTTAATTTCCATAATTTTGTTTTCAAACTTATCATGGTGCTTTAAACACTCCCAAGTGTTTAGAAAGTTCACTTTCTCAGAGAACAGACAACTTATTTAAATGACAATTTCGATGGGTACATAGTACTAGATAACACCCAAGACTGGTACAAAAAACTATCACATATGCCAGTACCATCTTCCTGGTACCAACAGTTCAAAAATAAGCCGTGTATGTTTGTGTTTGTGTTTGGGGTTGTGGGTGGGGGGGGGGGGTTAAGCCTGGGATATTCTGAAAATCATGTCGGAAATTAGAAATAATGACAAGCATAAATCCTTTCTTATATACTCCAGCTGTGGTTTTGCAACTATTTTTCTCTTAATCAGGGAAATGGTCCATTTGGCGATAGATGGGATATGGCAAGTGTTCAAGCTTCAGCAGAGCAACCTTAAAAAGGACTTCTGCCGTATTGCAGCAAAAAGTGGAATCTTTAATCGTCTAGTCATCACCCTGCACAGTCTCAACGAGGCAACCCGCCTTGCTGGGGTCTCAGGATCTGGCGTGCTGGCACTAACACAGAACGGCCTAAAACCACTGCCTAGACCACGGTCTGGACAGCTTGAGATTCAAACCCACTCTTCTCATTCTGGTCAACTTGATGTACAAAGGTCACTCAGGCCTGGTTCAGCCGATTTGGATGGTTCACCCAAGTACAATGATACAGCGGCTGGTGCAAACCCTAGAAGGAGCTCGATTGACAGGTCACCGAGACACAGTGAGTTCATGTCAAATGGTGGGTCCGGTCTGTCACTGCCTCATCAGTCTGATCATGTGAGGCCTTTGTTAAGTTTGTTAGAGAAGGAAATGCCGTCTCGTCAGGTGTCAGGGCAACTGGACTACATGCGGCACTTGTCTGGACTTGAAAGACATGAGAGCATCTTGCCATTGCTGCATGCTTCTACCACAGAGAGGAAGCCTAATGGTGAACTTGAATTATTGATGGCTGAATTTGCGGGTAGATTTTTTTTTTTTTCTTTCTTTATTTTGTTATGTAGGGTTGCTGATGTTTTACATTCAGTGTTCAGCATCAGCTGTAGTGTTGCAGTTCTGATATTTAAGTTGCCAGTACATGTTTCAGTTAATGGGTCCAGATCCCTTGAAGTAAACCAAATTTTGAGTTTAGATCCAGACTGTCTGATCAGAATCCAGGCCAATCCGGCCTGAGGTGGGATGTACAGGATCTCTTTAATATTCGTGCCAGAGCAGATTGGACAGTCCGAATCCAAACTCAAAATTTGAGTTCCTTTAGGGGATCTGAATTCTCAGTTAACTGTACCAAAGTCAGTTCCTTTCAACAATAATGTTTTTTGGGAATGAACTGGAGCAAAGTTGTTTACCAATAGCTGGTTAAGAATGCATTGTCTAGCTAAACTTATTCCATGGTAATCTAATGCTACAGAGGTATCCCGACAAGGTCGTGAGAACGGTAACCACCTGGAATCCAATACCATGAAGCATCCGCACAGAACCGCAAGCAAAAGCAACTACATGACCTCTGCAGTAGCCCCTGGAGCCTCCAGCAATGAAGGTGCCTCCACATCTGGCATTGCATCTCAAACTGCATCTGGAGTTCTTTCTGGTTCGGGTGTGTTGAATGCTAGACCTGGTAGCACAACCTCTTCTGGCATCCTGTCCCAGATGGTCTCTTCCATGAGTGCTGATGTTGCAAGGGAGTATCTAGAAAAGGCAGCTGATCTCTTGTTGGAATTTGCGCAGGCTGATAGTGTCGTCAAAGGTTATCTCTGTGTTCAGAGTTTGATGATCAGGCTTTTCCAGATGTTTAACAAGATCGAACCCCCTATTCTATTGAAGGTAATGATGCTCTTTGTATAATCTTGTACAAAACTCTACATCACTTTTGTTTCTTTTAACACTAAGCTTTGTTGGAAAATTGTATTAAGTTGGTAGTGGACGCCTATATAGGCAATGACTGTGATTCAATGGCCTTGATTCATACCAATGGCCTATATAGGTATGGTGGTGGTTTGTACATATTGCTAGAGGCTGTATTATGTATTCATTGTGGTTTTGATGACAAAACTTAACATGGTTTTCTTGGATCTTTTTCATTGAATTTAGATCTTAAAGTGTATCAACCATTTGTCGACCGATCCAAATTGCTTAGAGACTCTTCAGCGGTCAGATGCAATCAAACATTTGATTCCAAATCTTGAACTCCGAGATGGCCCCCTTGTCTCTCAAATCCATAATGAGGTATTCCTTCATTTAATGTTTTTAATTTCTAGTTATATTTTTTTTCCTACTTTTTTAATATTTTCACACTTAAGCTATCTAACCATACATGACCCATTCTATTAGAATTGAAAATGATTTTGTTGTGGTCCTCTATGTTATACAGGTGAAGGTGATGAAATTATGATTGACTTGTAAAATCAATCTTGAATGGGGAATTGTGGAATTTTCAAACTAAAATATGGCTAGATGTCTGCGTCTCAGAATAAAATAGCCAGATGCTCTTCTCAACCCTATGATATAATTTTTCTTCTTTTTATTGCATCTCAGGTCCTAAATGCACTGTTCAACCTGTGTAAGATCAACAAAAGGCGGCAGGAACAAGCAGCTGAAAATGGTATCATCCCCCACTTGATGAATTTCATCATGTCAGATTCTCCATTGAAGCAATATGCACTGCCCCTCCTGTGTGACATGGCGCATGCTTCTAGAAACTCGAGGGAGCAGTTGCGGGCCCACGGAGGCCTCGACGTGTACCTCAGCTTGTTGGAAGACGAGGCCTGGGCTGGAACAGCACTGGATTCTATTGCTGTCTGCCTGGCGCATGATAATGAGCTTAGGAAGGTTGAGCAAGCGTTGCTCAAGAAAGATGCGATTCTCAAATTGGTGAAGTACTTCCAGAACTGCCCTGGGCAGTATTTCGTTAACATCCTTGAGCCTTTCTTGAAGATCATCACGTAAGTTGCTTTCTGTTTTGTTATGTTTTTACTTTTTATTCAATTACAGGCAGTGTAGAACCAGAAAATTGAGATTGGGGGGCTGGATGAATAAGTGACATGTAATTTTATTTTATGGGGGGGTGGCTGCAAATAATAATTTTTGCAAAAATAAAAAATTTTAGATGATAAAAATGCAAAAAATTTCCCCCGTCTTCCGCCCCTGCTCTAAGGTAAATACTAGTCTTCGGGTTCTTAGGGTATATGTCATAATTAAAAGGGCAGTATATACTACCAAAGTTATGGACAGAACATCAATTAAATTTTCCCAAAGATTTTAGTTTGTGTTGTGGGATTATTCTACTATTGGAGCAGATTACTTGGGTGCATGTTGTCAAAGATGAAAAATTAGAGATTAAGAATTTTTGCAAGTTATATCCTTGTATTGATGATTATATCCATCTTTTACTTGATATCTATGGTAAATGTTTAAGTATTTCATAAAAACACAGGAAATCATCTCGTATAAATACTGCGATGGCAACAAGTGGCCTCACCACACTGCTAATAGCGAGACTTGACCATCAGGATGCCATTGCTCGTCTGAATCTTCTAAAATTGATAAAGGTTTGTTTTTGCTATTAATAACATGTCTCAACATGTTAGGTAGAAATTAGTAATTCGAAATGGTTCCAAAAAGAGTTGTTTTCATTCTTAGTTCACTTTGGGCTTATATAGGCCTTACAATCATGTTTGAGTCCCTACAATTCTCTATAATTCCTTTCTTATCTAAAGGACCCTGTAGTTTCTATCTAATACATAAACATAAATCTCAACACTCCCCCTCAAGATGGGCAAAAGATATCCATCAAGCCCATCTTGTCACATAACCTAACTAGATCTATTGAACTAAGTCCTTTGGTGAGGCAGTCAGCTACTTGATCTCCAGTAGCTACATAATTCAGCTTCAATAGCCCACTTTCCAGCTTTTTCTTTATGAAGAACCTATCGATCTCCACATGCTTGGTTTTGTCATGTTGCACAGGATTGTTGGCAATGCTAATCGCTGACTTACTATCGCACCACAATTTCATTTGAGCTCCGTGATTCACCTTGAGCTCTTCTAATAACCTCTTCAGCCACAGCATCTCAGCAACTCCTAATGCCATAGCCCTATACTCAGCTTCTGCAGTCGATCTCGCAACAACTGACTGCTTTTTGCTCTTCCAAGAGACCAAGTTGCCCCCTACAAACATGCAGTAGCCAGATGTGGACTTTCTGTCATCGGCACAACTAGCCCAGTTAGAGTCACAATAGCCCTCAATGTTCAAGTGCCCATTCTGTCTGAAAATTAAGCCCTTTCCTGGTGCACTCTTTAGGTACCTCAGAATGTGAAACACTGCGTCCATATGGCCCTTCCTAGGATCATGCATGTAGCGGCTCACCACGCTTATTGCAAATGAGATATCTGGACGAGTATGACTCAAATAGATCAATCTGTCTACCAGTCTCTGGTAACTCTCATGATCAACCTGTTCTCTTGCATCTGCACTCATTTTGGCTTTCACATCAATTGGAGAAACTGCAGGCTTGCACCCTAACATGCCTGTCTCTGTGAGCAAGTCTAGGACATACTTCCTTTGGGATAGAACAATCCCCTCTGCTCCACGAGCCACCTCAATTCCAAGATAGTACCGAAGCTGTCCCAAATCCTTCACCTCAAATTCCTTCCCCAATCTTATCTTCAATTGTGCAATTTCTCCCTCATCATCTCCGGTATTTGATCATATCATCGACATATACAGCCAGCATAGTAATGTGACCACCATGTTGTCGGAAGAACACCATGTGGTCAGCATTGATCTGCTGATAGCCCATGTTTACTGTGAAAACCCTCTGGATTCTGATTTACTGTGAAAACCCACTTGCATCCAATAGCCTTCTTGCCTGGTGGTAGTGACACAAGTTTCTAGGTTTTGTTCTTGCAGAGAGCACTGAGCTCTTCTAGCATTGCTGCTTTCCACTTCGGGTCTCCTTTAGCAACCTGCCAACACTTGGGGATAGAGACAATGTCTAATGATGCAATGAATGCTCCATGTACAGGTGATATTTGTGAATAAGAGACAAATTTGGCAATATCATGTGGAAAACCATATCGGTCAGGAGGAATGCCTGCATTCTGGCGAGGAGTCGTCCTTACCGATAGGGGAGTGGGAGGAGTAGAGAGAGGAATCATATCACCTGTATATTCTGAGTCTGAGGTGGATGGTATAGGTGTCTCAAGAGTCGGAGTAGGCAGGAACAAGGGACTTGGCACATGTGGCACTACAGGCACAGCTCCCTCATTCTGCTTCTTTCTCCTTACATACACCTCACCGTATCTCGACTCCCCCTGAGTCAGAGTTCTACCACCTTCGGGTTCAATCCTCTCAACTTCTGGCTCAACCCTAGCCAAGTCCAGCTCAAGTGGATAAGAAGTACCACCCACACTCACCGTCCTCCTCTCACCATTACTACTACTCTCCACACTCACTGTCCTTTCACCATCACTACTACTCCCCCCCTCTCGTCTCATACCTCCTGTATCGAGCGAGTCTCCAAAGGGTGATGTTGCCTCTGAGGAGTAGTATGGTTCGAGCTCGCGAAATGTGACATCCATACTCACAAACAGTCTCCTCTCTATCGGGCTCCAGCACACATATCCCTTTTGAGTAGCTGAGTATCCCACAAAAATACACCTCACAGCCCTTGGATCTAGTTTTTCCACATTTGGTCTGTTGTTCTGCACAAAGCACACACATCCAAAGATTTTGAGAGGAAGAATATTTTCATTCTTACCCTTCAGCATCTCAATCGGAGACCTCCAATCCAATACCCGCGAGGGCATCCTGTTGATCAAATAGGCTGATGTCAGAACTGTTTGCCCCCACAAATACTTTGGGACTTTCATCGGAATCATCATACTCCGAGTTACCTCAAGGAGATGCCTGTTCTTTCGTTCTGCTACCCCATTCTGCTCTGGTGTGTACGGACACGTGGTTTGATGTTATATTCCCTGAGATGACAAGTACTCTCTGAATGCAGTGTGGGTGTACTCTGTCCCATTATCAGACCTCAATATCTTCACAACTGCACTGTACTGAGTCTAAACCATTTTGTGGAAATCCTTGAAACAAGCAAACACACCACTTTTGTTTTTCATCAAGTAAAGCCAAGTCACACGAGAAAAACAATCAATGAAAGAAACAAAATATCTAAATCCATTCAAAGTAGTTGTAGGACAAGGTCCCCATGCGTCAGAGTGAATCAAACCAAAAATACACGAACTCCTACTACCAGAGCTAGCATAAGAGCTCCTCGTATGCTTACCTAACTCACACGCATCACACACCAGTTTTGCCTTGTTGACCTTTTCAAACAAAGGCGGATACAATCTACTCAAAACAGGAAATGAAGGATGACCTAAGCGCCTATGATGAAGCAGCAATAAGTCCTCCACACTCCTCTCAACTCCTCCAGCTCTCTCTACGAAAGATGAGAGGGCCGAGTCCATACCCTTCCTATCCATGTACCACAGGCCGCTATGTAATGTGCCAGTCCCAAGTACCTTGCCCGTCCCCTTCTCTCGAAAGATCACCTTGGGAATATCAAACAAAACAACACATTTTAGTTGTGATATAATTGCACTTATAGATAATAGGTTCACAGGAAAAGAAGGAGCATGCAAAACATTAGACAGAGTCAAAGTGCTAGTACATTTCACCGTACTCTTCCCACCACCGGCTGGGCCGTACCATCGGCTGTCTGAATGCTCTCTGGAACTGCTAGGTGAGAATAGGAATAAAACTCCCTAGCAGCACTAGTCACATGGCGAGATGCACCAGAATCGATTATCCAATCTGGTGATCTAGTGGTGGATATAGAGGCAAGAGCAAGTGTATTACATGTACCTGTGGCTTAGTGAGCAAAAGAAGCAAAGTTACCCCTGGATGAAGATGAGGTGGATGCATCATCGACCACACTCTTCCCCTCACTTGCTCCTTTCTGCCTACTTCTGAGTATCTGTGAGGCCGCTTCCACTATCGTGAGATCCTCCTCTGAAAGCCCCATACCAGCTTCTTCCTCTTCCTCTGCAACCATCAGGTTTGCCCGGTTGCCTCCTTTTCCACCTCTTCGGCCCCCACGGTCGCGTCCACGGTTCCCAGATTGCCCCCTACCACCTGCATCTCTCTCCTTTAGTGGCTTAGGGCAAGCCTTGATCAAATGACCTGTTTCCCCGCAGTTGTAGCACCTGCGGGTCTCCCCCTGGGTACCTGTCATACCTGAGTTTGAGGCAGTCAATGCTGATCGCGCACTTGGAGGTCCACTCGGCTCAGCATGTATCTTTATGCGACTCTCCTCCTGCATCATCGCAGCAACGGCGTCATCCAATGAAGGGATCTTTGTCTGGGCTAGGAGAACTGATCTCCTCTGATTAAAAAACGAGTTCAGATTGCCCAGAAACTGCATAGTCCTCATCTGTGCAAGAAGCTTCCCTTTCTTGCAGCTCGGATCACTACAGCTCGACACCTGAGAGATGTGATCAAGATCTGCCCACAGCTTCTCCAGATCTATGGAGTACTCCTGAATCAATCTATCACCTTGCATCACAGTCTTTATTTCCTCTAGAATCTGAAACACCCTCATCTGGTTTTCAGTTCCACCATAAGTCCTCTTTAGCTTCGCCCAGATGTCCCTCACATGTCGAATGCCATCTACTGAAGAGGCGATCGATTGCTTCATCGAGTTGAGTATCCAGGTGTAAAGCAAGGCATGTGTGGTCCTCCACTCATCAGCCTGAGCAGTACCACTCTCTGGTTCATCTTTTGTCAGATAACCCTCGAGCTTTCTCCTCACTAGAGCAGTCTCGATCCGATGCGACCAACTCAGATATGTCGACGGTCCATCAAGTTTAAGCTCCACAGGTGGGAGATCTAGCTTCACCTGCGGTGGATCACGTGCCAAGATATTATTGGAGACACCAGCTCCCTGTATGAGCCCAACCAATACCTTTAGAGCCTCAGGATCCATCTGGGTTCGTAGCTCCAGACCCCCTTTACCTTTCGAATTCTTATCGTCTGTTGACATCTTCTTTCAAGAAAAGAATCCAAGTCTCGATCACACAGATCACACGCGACTCCCTTCCCTTCCTTGATCCGATCTTGCACCCTTAAGACAGCACTAGATCATCTCCTCCCTCTTTTTTTTTTTTTCCTTGACTCGATCTTGATCTATCGCATCAAAATTCAAGTTCAAAAATAAGTTATCAAACTTTAATCCAAATCCGCTTCTCGGATATCGTGAGGTTTTAGCCCCTCACGCTGGCCAAATCACTCAACAAGCAACTTAAGAGATATTAAATCAGCAACTTAAAACAGCAACATAATTTGTTTTTTTTTAATTCACGGAGCTTGCTGCTCTCTCTAAAACAGCAACTTAATCATA
Source organism: Carex arenaria (assembly GCA_964058825.1). Lineage (NCBI taxonomy): Eukaryota > Viridiplantae > Streptophyta > Magnoliopsida > Poales > Cyperaceae > Carex > Carex arenaria. The sequence continues at coordinate 114,302 of CAXKVW010000059.1, read as the reverse complement.
AAAAAAGACAAAAACGCAACAGCTCACACAACACAAAAAAAGGGAACCAACAGAAGCTATCACACAACGGAACCAACAAAAACGGAACACAACGGAGCTAGGTCAGCAGCCCCTTGGCTGAGCAACTACAGGCCTACATGGCCGGCGAACACAACACAAAAGAAGGGAACCAACAGAAGCTATCACACAACGGAACCAACAAAAACGGAACACAACGGAGCTAGGTCAGCAGCCCCTTGGCTGAGCAACTACAGGCCTACATGGCCGGCGAAGCCCCTGGCGGAGCACTGGCGGAGGTGGCTGCTGGACGGTTTTTGATGAAAAAACCCTAGATCTGAAAAGGCTCTGATACCAAATTCGAAATGGTTCCAAAAAGAGTTGTTTTCATTCCTAGTTCACTTTGGGCTTATCTAGGCCTTACAATCATGTTTGAGTCCCTACAATTCTCTATAATTCCTTTCTTACCTAAAGGACTCTGTAGTTTCTATCTAATACATAAACATAAATCTCAACAGTTCATCACAGGAACATAAATTGCCTACTATAATTTCATTAAAATAAATAGTACTATTATTTCATTAAAATAAATAAAAATACATTTGGTGTTAATTTACAGGACTTGAAATTTGAACAAAAAAGTTTGGTAAATAGTCATAGCCAATTGTTACAGTTACATGTTGACGGTTGTTAAAATTTTAAACAATGGCAGGCGGTTTATGAGCACCACCCAAGACCAAAGCAGCTAATAGTGGAGAATGACCTCCCGCAAAAGCTGACAAATCTGATCGAAGAAAGGCGTGATGGTCAGAGATCAGGCGGGCAGGTACTGGTAAAGCAGATGGCCACTGCTTTGCTCAAGGCTTTACATATAAACACAGTTTTGTGATCCTCTTCCAGGTTTTAGTTGCTTAGGTTTCCTTGTTATCTGTGAGCTTGTATTATGTTTCTATCTTGCTTTTCTTCCCCAGAGGAAATGTAAGTTAATTTTGTAGGTTTTTTTTTTTTTCTTGTTTTCTTTTTTAACTTATTTTTTCATACAGCGTGGTATTCGTAAATAGAGAGCAGCCTATGTAGAGAGCTATCCCCTTATTGATGGGATAGATCTCCATACTGTGATATTACTTGCATTACTCATGTATTTTATGAGAAAAGGAGTACTGATTGATTATAATTAGTATTGGACTGACGTACCGTTGCCTCTTGTATGATACATCATCTGAGGAACATACAACCTAATTAAACATACTTATCAAATTAGTAGTAGGAATTATAATGGCTGGCTACCGGTAAGAAAGATCGCAAGGGGCAAACGGAGGGAGGAAACGATGAAGCTGTTGTTTTGAAAAAAATAAAATCTTTTTATTTCTTGGGAGGTGGTTTTGTACTTTATAACCAGCGCACAATATATTGGGCTGAAACAAATTGGGTTTATTTAGATCAGAACAAATTGGATCTAATTGCAAGAAAAATGAGCCCAAAAATTAGTGGCAACTGTCACAGGAGATAACGAATTGGGTGTATTATAACATTTAATTTAATGTCTCCTCTTTGCTGAAATATATAATTTAATAGGCAGTAAGTCTACTAAGGAACCGCGGACATTCCCGATAGATATTGGACCAAATTCAGTCTGATATCATGCAAGTCGGAGCTATTTGCTCTGCATTAAGATTCGTGTGAACGATTTCTGTTAATCTAAACAAGCGCGTAAATTTCGATATGGATCAAATAGTTCCGACCGAACATAAGACCACCTTTTACTGTCTGCTAAAGGGCTGACAACTGCATGCTGCATAGCTTTTGTACGATCAAGCAATCAGAGCAAAATACATAATTAGGTATGTTTGGATTGTTCAAGGATAAGTGCAAGAATAGTGATTTTTGAATTAGTAGTTGAGAATAGTGCTAATTCAAGTGGTTTGAGAGTAGTGCTATAACTTTGGACTATTTCAGATTAGTAAAAATGTTGTTTGGATTGTGTATTTAGAATAATGATGGATTGTATGTTTAAAATAGTGCTAATCCACCTTTTTATTGGAATAGTAGAACAATGTTGTTCTTGTACTATTCTTATTTTCTAATTTATGTTTGGATCACATAATTTTAAAAATAGCGGAGCAATTCCTGAGTTAGCGCTATTCTGCCCCAATTCAAACGCACCATAGTCTTTACTGTGCATTTCCATTGAATGGCTGCTTTTAACTGTACATAATATTAATTGCATATAACAATTTCCATAGATTTCTCTCAATTTTTTTTCCATAGATAAGTTCCAGCCCATGATTGAAATTTCAATAAGCAATACTGATATTATAACCAGAAATAGTGAAAAAGATACATCAAGTTTATAAATTTCATAGAGCAAAGCTAGAGTTGTATTTAATAATTAAGTGTGTTTGTTAAAATTAATTTAGTAGATGTAATATGCAAGAGCATCGTAAGGGTTTAGAAGGGGCCGGAAGCAGAGAGGTAAAATATTACTATTTCGTTTTGAAATGTAGTCAACTTTAATAAAATATTACTTGCATATAAAAATAAACGTATATAAAGAGCAGTAACATTCAAAGATGCATGTGAGAACCTCAACAAAAAAAAAAAAAAAAATTACAACCATAATTTAACAAAATCATAAAATGACCACTAGAAAACCTTTTATTCTCCATTAAATATCCAGACTGAGAACAATACTTACAATTAATTTACGTGTACTCAGATGGAAATAAGTCGACCATGGAGGACCGAGATGCACAAGTTCAAGAGAATTATCAAGCAGATATGAGGTCGGCGACGGCCATGAGAGTCACTACCACAGATCTCATGCCCGGTCGCTTGTGAGGCTTATACTGTGTGCATGCCTTCGCCAGCTGAACCATCTGTTGCATTTTGTGAAATTTAGATGTTAATATGTCAAAATGCCACCAATTTTAATCAGTGCCACTAACATTCTTATAACACTGTCGAACTCCTAAGAGGTTAACAGAAGGTATACTTGTATATATATTATTAGAAACGATTTGAGCAGGGGCGGACCCACACACAGCCAGAGGGGGATAGCTGTCTCTCCCTGAATTTAAATTAAGTAGAAAAATATGGGCTCGGTCAGGGGCGGATCCAGGATTTTCGCCAGAGGAGGACAAAAAAATATCGAATCGGATTTAAATAGCTAATCGGATTTAAACCCATTAACTAATTGGATATTTGATAAAAAATAATGCTTTAACTTATACTTTATAATGATCTGACTTGTAATTTATGATATTCTGATATATAATTATAATTACTAATCATATTTTAAGAAATTTATTTTATTTTTAACTATAAATTTAACCTGAATTATCAATTAAACATTCAGAGGGGAGCAAAAAAATTTCCAGGGGGGGCAAAGCCAGTCGAAACCGATAAATCTCTACTAAAACTCGAAATCCAGGGGGAGCGGCTGCCCCCCCCTCCCTTGGAATAGGCTGGGTCCGCCCCTGGGCTCGGTACCATTTTGCTCCTCTCTGGAAATTATTTTGTCCCTTTCTGGAACTGGAAGGCCTGCTGACCAGTCCAAAAGCACTGTTAGTGATAAATTTTGTTGTTTTATAGAATTTGTTTTATAAATTTACGGATCCATACCAACTTTGTTGTTTTTTTAATATGTAAAATAATATTATTTTGCTGCTTTTTATTATGTAATACTATACTATTTTTATTGCTTCTTATAATGTTGATTGTTTTTTATGTAGTATCCGATTAATTAATGGGTTTGAATCCGATAAACTATTTTAGTCTGATTCCTGCCTCTCCCCGACAGAAATCTTGCGTCCGCCATTTGAGACAAAGAAAAATGTACAGTGCAGAAGTTTGGCAGCTAAAATAATTTTGAAAAGAGTAAATAACTATCAGACCTTCATTACGGAATCAATAGGGTAGTCATTGCCAAGTCTAGGATCAACTAGTTTTTTAAGGATCTCTTTCGGATCTCCATCCATTAGCGCTTCATCAAACTGCAGAGAAAAACAAGAACACGTAGAATTTGTGACAAATTTGCATAAATGTCCCACAGCATCAAGCATGTCTAAACTAGCCAAAAATGAATAAGGCAGTGAAGTAATTACTTGTTGCTTAAATTGCATTATAATTATGTATACAAAGAACTGATGCAGCAGTTCCACAGGATGTATTGCATTAAAATAACAAACTTAGTAGTTAGTAAATGTAATAGATCCCACTTGACTTGACTGGTACAGCATCAGTCTCCTGCATGGAGCTTCTTGCCCTTGGTAACACCCACAATGAGAAGTAGTATGTAATTAAAATTTCTCATAAAATAAAGGGCAAAGAAAATTTTGTACTTGTTTATTTGTAACTACTTGAGAAAGGTAGACAAAGTAGCATACCAGGCCAACCAGACCCTTGACCTTGGCTACAGAGGAAGCATCGCTGGAAGGCTCGATGATGACGATGGCTCTTTTGGCTGATATAAGCTCATACAATACTACTCCAAATGCATAAACATCTACTTTTGGGGAAACACTACCATATTGCCCATACCTAAGATTAAAACAGGAAACTTTATTGGCGGAAATTATAATTCATAGATAAAAGTAACGGTGCATTCACTGATAAAATTATGATAGAATTTTGTAATGATCTAAGATGTTTATTAATACAACTTTGACATTCGCTGTCAAGTTTTTCAAAAAGAGAGAGACCCTGGCAACCCCTGCCAAGATTTTCAAAACAGATAGAGAGAGAAGTTCGGTTTAAAGTATCACGGTTAATAAAGTGGTGCAGCATGGTTCCTGATTCCTCAATACTGACAATCTGGGAACACTAAAGAGATCACTCGGTTAAGCAGCAAGGGCACTCTGACTCGTCATGGTCTTCCTATTTGTTTGCACTTGTTGGATTATGTGGAAACATCGCAATACTGGCACAGAGGATTTTGGGGAATGGTCACTATGGAGGAAGTACTGATAGAGAGGGAGGAGATGATGCGTAAGGTTGCACAGTTTCATGCACTGTTGTCTGTTGTGTGCTGTAGTTTTTTAGTTCTTTTTCTGTGCTATTTCATTCTTAGTACTCGGTAGTTTTAACTTTAGAGGTCAGGCGGTTCTATTTCTAGTTGTTGCTTGGATTGTAATTGTTAAATTCTGAGCTGTAACACAACTTTTATTTGAATATATCACTTGACAGCCCCTGTCAAGCTTTTCAAAAGAGAGAGAGAGAGAGAGAGAGATTACTCAGGAGACATATAGCCAATTGTGCCAACAGGCCCTGTAAGAACAGACTTGCTTCCCACTTTTGTAAGTTTTGCCAGCCCAAAATCAGCAACCTAACAAAAAATTATCATTACCACAACAAGGTGAGTACTCATTTTTAAACTCTGAAAACTTACAAACATCCCACTTGCTATTACAAAAGGAGAAATACTAATATACCAATTTTCTTTTTGATGGTGATATTTGGACTTCTCTCAGTAATACCCATTTTCCTTGATATCACCAAGTGAAATATTAGACCATAATTATTAGTTTTCTTTCTTTATGAAAATATAAACTCTCCATGATTATAATTATTAGGCAAAACAGCCTAACTCTACCCCATCATTGCAAGGGGGCCCTCCCTCTAAGTTCTGTTCCAAAATACTGGAACTCAATTTTGTATGAAGTACTGGAGCTCAATTTTGATACTGCGGTACCAGATTTGGATTCTGATATTCTATCACAATCGACATCAATGAAATTTCACAAATTATTAGCAGATTTGGCAAGTACAAAGTACAAACCTTTGCACGGCCTTTCTCGTCAATCAATATATTAGCTGATTTGATATCTCTGTGGATGTAAACTGGTACAGTGTGCTCGTGAATGTACTGAAGGCCTCTCGCTGAGTCAAGAGCTATCTGCACTCTGTTAGCCCATGAAAGAGGGGACCTCCCTGCACGAGGTATCAATTGACAATGATTTACACATGATTCAATCCAATTGAACATTTACCTATATATTCCCCAATTAGCAAATAATAGTAGTCCAATATCTATTGTGGCATCTCAATCAAAACCAAATTAAACCTCATTCTGAGCTTTTGTGTCAAGCTTATTGGGTGTTCTTATTAATGCTGGTAAAATCTGACATAACCAAGGAACGTATACATTCCACCCAGACCTCATCCAACTCCAATATTTTTAATTTTTATGACTTCAATAATTAACCAAACTCGACTGCCAGAGTATTATCTCTAACTCATTGGTTGCTTAGGTCGAAATGTCACCATTTCAATTCTTTGCACGGTATCACATAAACAAAACTATTTTCCAAATAGCTTATTTCTATTGCATTTGCCTATTTCTAGTATAAATCTTACTTCCTGAGCTGCACAAGTGTTGACTCAAATCACCATTCTCAATGTACTCGTAGACAAGGAAAAGCGCACCCTCTATACAATAACCTATCAATCGCACCTACCATGAAAAGGGACAATCATACTTTTATTTTTTACTTCATAAGTAATTACGGTATACTTCTATGAAATGACAGAAACAACCATAAAAATAGTCCTAACAACAATGGCTTTCATATAGTTTCAAGGAAATTACCATAATTTGTTTTGGGGGTGTTTTAATTTTCTTTTCTTTCATGCAGGTGAAAGACATGACCTTGTAGTTTGATATTATAAATAAGTTGCCAAATAAAAAAATATTTTTGGGAAGATGCTTAAAATCCAAAAAGAAAAATACCCATGAGAACTCACTATATTCGAGTGGTAAACATGAGTCAAAACATTGAGTTCAGCAAGAAATAAATTAGAGGCCTGAGCTTCCATTTTCTTTATTGCAGCTTTCTACATAGTAAACCATGTAAAGTACTATCTTTCAAAACTGAAAAAGTTAGAAAGAAATACAAACCGAATGAGAGTAACCGGAAGAACTACAAAATGATGACCAATATTTCAGCCCTTCATGCATTATTTCCATTTTGGGTACTTCTTAGTACCAAAAAAGAAAACAAAAGACCAGTGCTTCAAGTCTCCAAATGTTATATTGTAACCTTGTGCATAAGAAATTATGGAACTTTTGCATCTGACCAAATATTCTAATTGTATTTGCAGCTAACAACCAAATTTCCTGTATTTACAAAAGTAACCAGCAACTATCCAATACAATATAATGAGGCTTATGGTTAAAAAACAACCAAGAGTGAGAACCAAGGTTCAGCCACCAGAAATTGACTATTTGCCTTAGACTTGCGAACTACTCGAAACCCGACATTTAAAAAAAATATGACTTCATTCCATTTTAATTTGGCTTTATAACAAAAAATAGGCTCAATTTATAGGGGGGGGGGGGGGGGGGAGCTATCAATATCCCGTCCTACTAAGCTAATTAACATTCCGTTGTTATTTGCAAATAAATGAATTTGGGCATGTTGCATATATATAAAAATATTGGATGTCATTTTACAAGGTTCCCCAAGAATCAAAGTAGAGTCTGATCCAACAAACCTCTCCACGGAGCACTGCATAGTAAACAGACCCGAATCCGCCTTGACCAATCTTATTAGCCATGCTAAAATCATTAGTAGCTTTGGAGAGCTCTTCATAAGAGAACTCTACAGATTTGACAATGGTAAGTCCCTCAACTGGAGAGGGAGCATTAGCCACCGATGTGAATATAGAAGATCGTAACAAAGGGACAACCAAAATTATTAGTAAATTAAAGAAAATTAGAACATAAACCAGAGTTTACAAAATATTAAGCAGGAAATTGTTGAATCAACCCGAACAGGTTAAGGCCCAATATAATTTGCTATAAAGCCATTCCATTAAGTCAATATGAAGGCAAGGGTAATTTAGTAACTTTTGCTGGATATTAATTTAGTTTTCATTTGTCACAAATTATACACCTATTTGTAAGCCAAAAATGTGTTTAAGGTTAGACGTGAGGTCAGAAGCAGAAACTGTCGACTGTCATTTCCATAGAATGAAGCATAATATGCAAAAGATGTATTAAATATGTAAGAAGATTTCCAGCATGAAATGCGATAAAAGGAGAAGAACTAAATAATAAATCAACAAACTGATCAGATTGAGTTGGGTTGTCTCAGCTCCCGGTTTCAGTTTGGTTGGTTCAGTTATTGCAGGTTTTGCATTGCTCATTTGTTGGGGTTTAGAGTTTAGACCTGATTTTTTTTAAGCCATGTTTAAGGTTTTAGGATATAACAATTCAAAACAAAAGCGAAGCATAAATTTCAAACAGTACCAAGAGGAACTGGGTTCTCTCCAGACATAAGAGGAAGCACAGATGCCTTCTTAGATTTCCTTCCCTTGTCCAACAAGCAGTAGAAAACAAGACCAATTGATAGCAGAATAGCTATTGCGCCTATCACAGTTCCTACAACGGCCCCGCCTGATAAATTCCTGTCCAATTTCAGTATTTCAAAACATCAGCATTGACCAGGTTTCACCTAGTAAATTATGTTTGTACTTTGTACCAACTGTACCAATCATTCAACTAATATCAAATACAATAAGAGTTATGCCAATTGCCAACTAATTAACTCTTTCAATTTCTTTTTTAATTTTACTATATGCAACAACATTCTTACCAGTACCGTGATTCATGTTTCTGCATATTTTCCATGTATTCAGCCTTGCCATACCATCAAAGAAAATTTTATTCTCAGATTGCGCACAAGCAATGTTACTTCTTTCTGATATTCTTTCTTGAACTCAGCAGACCTTACTGCTTTACATAAGAATGTTAAAAACTAGTTGAAATAATTACCGCTTTGAAGTAAGAGCACGGTAGCTTCCATTAGCATCTGAAAAAATTATACCAAACAAGAAAAATATTAAGTTGCAAATTATTGAATCAGGAAAAAAAAACATACACAGATTTATGAGAACTTAAATCTGTCGCTCAACATTTAAGTCAATATGTTCAGATTTGTCCTTGTTAGTATGGTACCATCATACAAATCAGAAGTGCCCATAATTTCAATTATCCTTAATATAAACCCAACTGGCTAATTACATTCAATACATATTTAGCTACGATATTATATTAGCTACCAACTATAGATTGACAAACAATTACTTCCAGGTTGATGCTTTGTTGTTCTTAAATGAACCCACCTGGACTTACTCAATTATCATTGCAAATAACTACTCAATTACAAGTATGAATGATCATCTGATGCAATTGCGAACACATCAGAAATACTGTCTCATCTGCAATAATATCATAATAAGAAAATGTCTAATATAGATTCTTACCATGTGAGGGAACATACAGAATTGCTCCCTCTGAACTGAAATTTACACCGGGATTATACTCTTTAACTAGCTCTGCTGATATGTTATATGTGCTCGCAACAGAGATCGCATTCTCACCAAACTGTAATGGATATGTCTCAAACAATCCGTACTGGTCAGAAACTGACCTGTTCCCGCATGAACAGTTCACAATGACATTCAAAGTAGCACCAATTGGTACATTATTGGATGGGTATGAGTTGAACTTCACAAGTGAGTATGTATTGGTTAGGTCGGCATATTTATCTTTGGCGATGCTGTGGTATGTGTCGCCACTTTGCACGGTGTATTGGAAGATGTGACCAAGAAACGACTTGTCTATACAGTCACAAGAAAAATTCAAATTCACACGTTCCCTGACCTAGATAAAAATAGCAATATCTTAAATTCAGAAAATAAAATAATGATGTTGTTTTTAAGTTTTATGTTTGAAGAAGCAAATCACTTGAATTGGAGGTACATCAATTGAAAACAGAAAATATTTGAAGAGGTAATTCAAAAGTGCTTAGCTAAGGAAAAAAAAAAAAACAAATAGTCATGGTTTTATATAAACAAACCAAAACCTAATCATACTTGTAAAAAAAAAAATCGTCCAATATTTCTCTAGTTCCGACTGAATAAAGGATATTTGGACTTATTTGTTCTAAAAGCCCAATAAGTATTAGTTATTGGCTTCACGCTGCCAACTTCTACTAAATAATTTACTGGTTTTCTAGAAAACCGGTCAATTAACCGGGGTGTAACCGGATCGGATGATTCCGTCCGGATCCGAATCCGGAAAATTACTGATCCGTAACCGTATATGAAAATATCCGTTTCCGTTTCGGTATCCGTATTCGTATCCGAAAAATTACAATGGATAAAAATACGGTAAGACTTTTAACTATCCATATCGATCTTTATATCCCTAAACTACAACAATTGTACTCTATATTTTTAAATTGATTTATTAAATTGCATATACATACCAATAATTTATTAAACTACATACACATATATGTTTTGATGAACAATATAACCATGGATTGGAACATCGGCCGAGTTCGAGTTGACTCGGTCAAGTCAGAACGGTATCGGTCGTGTCCGAGCCGAGTTTTGCCCGAGTTTCACTCCTATGCGATTTTTTCATTAAATCTCGGTTATATCGGGTTGACTCGGCCGAGTTATTTGATTTTTGGTCCGAGTCAAGCCGAGTCAGGCCGATTCTGTTAAGTAATCGGAAGATTGAAAAAGGAATTTTGTTAAAAGGTTATCTAGGTTTTTGATTTGGGAAAAAAAGTCACAGGAATTTTGGAGAAGAAAGACGCCTTACTTGTGAAAGGAGATGGTTCATCTGCATAAACTCGTTTCACTATGTTGTAGCCCAACAAATTTTAATATGCTTCAAGGTTCAAGCTAACACCATGTTTGCCTAGATAAACTGAACACATTTAATTTTAGTTCTTTATATATGTCCATTTTGAACTGCTATTTTTAAATGGCTCTCAATGTAGCGGGTCAATTTTATATACTTTTTCTAATTGCCACATTACTGGTCACAGTAAAAAAAGCACGTACAAAATAATATAAACTAGTGGATTCCTATACAGCTAACAGCTATCCATTTTGCTTTTTTTTTTGAATAATTATTTCCATCCCCCCATTATCCCCACACCCTCTCCACATTAATTAACTACTTTAATTAACATTCTCCCCATATTCTATTTCCATCTCTGCACTTTCTCCATATTAATTAACTACCATAATTAGCATAATTCTCCACATTAATTATTTACCTTAATTAAATATGATATCTTTCCTTAATCTGAATAAATATTACATTTTTTTCTTTGTTATTTCATCAGATAAATACTAACTTTCATAATGTTAAATACGAACATTCCTAAAGTTAAATACTAACATTCCTCAAGGTAAATACATTAAAGACTGAAGTTAAATACTGCAGGAAATTTAAACCATTAAATTGTCGGTAACTAATTTTTTTTTTGTCTTTTAGTAGGGGGATATGAGGGGATGGTGGTGCGGGGACAATAATTACAGATTGATAGACATTATTACCACTATCTCTAATTGTTAAGAATAATTATACAGAACTCCACATTTCCATTCCATCTTAAAGACTAACTCCCCTAAAGATAAATATTAACATTTCTAAAGTTAAATACTAATGTGTATAAAGTTAAATACTAAGATATAGGATGCTAAATATAATCCATGCAACTTATTTATAATTTTAGAGATTAATACTTTTGACTCTAAAGATAAATATTAACGTTCATAATGTTAAATACTAACATTTCTAAAGTTAAATACTGATGTGCGGGACGCGGGAACATTAGTTTGTCATTTTTTGCGGGGACAGATTGTGTCGCTGTTGGACGCGGACGATTAATACTCCAATGAATAGAGTTAAATACTTCTTCGATGCACTATTAATACTCCGATGAATAGAGTTAAATACTGCACAGAATTTAAACATCAAATGTCAGAACCAAATTTTTTTTTGTCTTTTAGTGCGGGGACGCAAATGTCGGAACCTAATTTTTTTTTTGTCTTTTAGTGCGGGGATGCGGGAACAGAAAATTTAATTTTTTGTGGAGACAGAAATCGCTTCGCTGTTGGATAGACGGTTAATACTTCAATGAATAGAGTTAAATACTTGTTTGATGCACTGTAAATACATTGCAGATAGATGTTAAATACTGATGGAAATTTAAATACCCAAACTGTTGGAACCAGATTTTTTGTCTTTTAGTGCGGGGATAGAGGGGGGATGGGGGTGCGGGGACAGTTATCTGGGTCCTTTTTTTTTTCCGCTCAAATTCAGCTTTCCTATTTTAAATGTCATGTGTGTGTGTGTATTATGTATGTTATTAATTATCGTAATATTTTATTACCTATGTAATGTGTAATTAATTCTTATTAACAAACAAGACTGGAGCCGTCCAGTACACAACAACAAATGGAGAGAATGATTAGAAGTTGTAATTAGCTAGTTGTTAGTGCATAACCGCCTGTGGTTAATTATAGTTGGCTTAGTATTCTCTCTATATAAACTCTGTACTGAAAGGATTGATACACGATAATAAAAATTACATTCAGCATTTCTCTGTCCAAGATTTAATCTTTGTCCGCTTTTAATTCTTCATGACTATTTTGACTATTTATGTACGCTTCTATTTTAATTTATTATACTAGTGGATTATATAAGTGGAATTATTTGAGCATATTTGAATAAATTTTTATTTTTTATTTTTTCTTATATTATTTTATATTATGTGCGACTATTCACATATTATCTTATTAGCTTTGAATGTTCATATTTCATTTTATTAGTGAATTATATTAATGTAAAAAGTGGCCTTAACATCATTTTTGAACTAGTTATTTTATTATATTTTTTTTACTTATTTATTTAACACAAAACAAGCATTTTTGAATAAATCCGAGTTTCCAAGTTGACTCGGCCTATTCTAACCAATTCCTCCGATTCCGAATCAATGATCGACTACTCGATTTCGATTATCAGAAGCATGAATATAACATTATGACATAATTATTGACTAATATTTTGGTAATATGGTATATGTTCTAACTTATTATGAAAACATTAGATCTAATTTATGAATGAAAAAAAATATATTTAGATGTTATTATTTACTAGAATTTACGTTAGTGATTTATTTTTAATTATCTGAATTATATTCATATCCGCATTTGTATCCGATTCATATCTATATCTAGAGTGGAAAAAATGTGCCGTGCCGTTACTAACACGGACTTTGGTCTCGTGCCGTGCCGTGTTATGATCGGATTTTTAGCGTGACGTGCTGTGTCAAATTTTTAAAAGATTGTCACGGCACGCGACACGTGAGTCACGGCATGAAAAAGTCACACGTGTCGTACCGTTCCGTGACAGAACCGGCTCCGCCGTGTCATTTTTCCCACTCTATCTGTATCCGTTTAATATTTGATCCGTATCCGTATCCGAGATTATCCGTATACATATTCTTATCTGAAAAATATAACAGATAAGAATACAGTTTGACCACTATCCGATCTGTATCTGACTGTTTACACCCCTAATTAACCCTATTTGACCGGCTTTAGTGCATTTTTTATTCTTTTATATATTGAACCAACTCGGAATGTACCTCCAGATTCTTTTATATATTAAACCGGCGGTCCGGTCCGATTATAATAACACTGCTATTGATAGAATTCAACAAATATCTTCGTTGAGCATCCACATCGCCTTGCAAATGGAATTGCAAAGTCCACGCTGGCGCCGACGTGTAATTTCAATTAACGCAATCACCGATGGAGCGGAGATCTCAAATTTGCAAGCTTTCAATCAGCCTTGCAAATCGCTGAAAAAGCTATCTCTCACGGTAAAATTAGTTCAATCGGCTATCTCTCACGCTCCTGTCGTCGCTGCTCGAGCTCTTCCATCCTTCCCCTTCCCTCCTCCGTTCCTCCGCCGTATTATTCCGCTGTCATCGTTTTCTCCTCTATTTCGCCGTTCTTCCCCTCCGCGTTCACCTCCATTCCGCAGCTTTTCCCCTCCCAGTTCGCCTCCATGTCGCGACGCCTCAAAGATCTCCTAAATTCTGCCGCTACCACTCGGATCGTTCAGGTAATCTAGTTCTCAGAGCTATAATTGTTTTTTCAATATTTTCTTTGCTTAATTTCGTTCAGGTAAAATTTTAAAACTTTTTGATCTGACCCCCTCTTAATTCAGTGACGTTCCTCCTGCTCCATTGGTGAATCGTTTCCGTTGCCGGTTAAGCACTTAGATTTTGTGCATGAAGAGAGAAAAGATGAAGTTGCTGGTTTAATTGCTGGGTTGGAACCCGATTTAGCTGTAATTAGAGGAAAAGGGATTAAATCAGACAGTCTGACTAGCTCGATGAATATAAAGGATCAGTTGAAGCTTAGTAATTGACTGCCATGGGAGCTTTGCAGTGTGAACATTAAAAAGGGAATTTTACAATTATACCCATGGCAGGTGAGGTTATTAAGTTCTTTGTCTCTCTAGATTATACTCTTCTCTTGTGTCAATAATCTTGATGAGTGTTACTGTAGGTAGAGTGCCTCTATGTTGAAGGTGTCTTGGAGAAAAGGAATCTTGTTTATTGTGCATCTACCAGGTATAGGACATGACCAAGAAACTCCCTTGTATGTTGATTTCATTTGTGCATCCAACTGTTGCAACTTGAGACCTATGCAAAGTTTATACTGTGCCACCTCAAGAGAATTTAAGCCTTATTGTTCCGTTTGCTTTGTTTTTCTAATTTTCCCTTTCAAGCTTTAGAATACCAGATAAAGCCTTATGATCCAAATATAATTTGTTTCCCTTTCCCAGCTTTCCCTATATTGTAGTTGTTAACTTTATCGTGCCAAAAAATAATATTGATCTTGTCAGAAAGCAAATACTGATTTCACCTTCTCTATTTTCTTTTCCAGTTCTGGAAAGAGTTTTGTGGCCGAGATTCTAATGCTGAGACGAATTATGTCAACTGGAAAGATGGCAATACTTGTCCTGCCTTATGTATCAATTTGTGCTGAAAAGGTTTTCTTTTTTCTCATAAATGAAAAAAATAGCTGCCATTATATTGCATCTTAATTCAAAGTTAGCCTGTTTTATTACTTCACCTTAGGCCAGTTAGCATACTGTTGCATTTTGAGTCCTCAGTATGTTAGATTTATTAAAGACCAATCACTGAAAATAAAATACATCATTTACTCTTTTGACTTTTTTGTAATTGTAATGTCTCTTCTTATTTATATGACAGGTACCATTTTGTTTTCTCCATTATAGACAGAGAAAGAGCGGGAGAGAGAGAGAGAAATTTAGCCGGATGGTACCAGCGGTACTGGTATAATAGTTATCACAGAATGTGGTATGTGGCTCAAATACTAGTAAGCTACTGGTACACTGCTGGTTAGCTAATAGTACTGTAGGATCCATATGAGGTGTTAAAGGAGAAGATGCATAGATTTGCTAATTTATGTTTAGAGATCAAATTGTTGTAATTTCTTAGTAATTAAGGCTTTGGATGTAATTTTTGTTCTCTCAAGCTATCTTTGCTGGGCTTGGGACATTCTATGATGTTTTATGTGTTTTGATGAACAGTGAGAATTTCATATTGGAATTACATTGCTTGTTTTGAGTAATCCATTGTCAATGGATTCCAATCTATTTTAATTTAGAATTAATGTAATTGCATCAGATATTTGTTTGTTCATTGAAATGGTGAAGGGAGGCTGCCATGGGATTTTATAAAAAAAAAAAAAAGTGAGCGAGAAAAGGAGAGAAGTAACAGGAATGAAGAGGCTGCCATGGAATTTTCCAAAAAAAAAAAAATGAAGCGGAGAAAGGAGAACATGAATGAAAACGCACGGAATACTCACAGAGAAGAAAAAGAGGTCAACCAAAAAAAAAAAAGAGGAGATCGCTGACGTAGCGGACCAAATGAAATTAAGTCTAATTTCATGGATGTAGAGTCGGTGAAATTCAAATGAATTGAAATTGCAATTTATCTAATGACAGCCTGTTTGCAATTGCAAAAGCTTTTACCAATGGAGATCGATGCTCTAAACAAGAATAGGAAAAGC
This sequence comes from Carex arenaria, assembly GCA_964058825.1. Classification (NCBI taxonomy): domain Eukaryota; kingdom Viridiplantae; phylum Streptophyta; class Magnoliopsida; order Poales; family Cyperaceae; genus Carex; species Carex arenaria. The sequence goes on along the minus strand of CAXKVW010000059.1, from coordinate 98,384 downwards.
AATTGCTAATAAAGTAAACATTCCAAAATGAGAAAGAGAAGAAACGATAACTGGAGCAGTAGTACTCACCTTGATAAAATCAATACTTGGAATTGTTGGATTGTAAAGCAAAACCTCCTCAGGAGTCATTTGGAACCGAGATGCTATATCAGTCAAATTCAAATCTTTGCTTGAGATGTAGTATGAACCCAGTGCTAGATCACATGTTTTTGGGCACATCGATTCCAATCCACTCAAACAACCGCTGGCTATGATCCCTAAAGCAAGTATGAATTTTGATTCAATCATGGCTTTTCCCCCTTCTCTGTGATCCAAATTGATAAATAAATTAACCCTGGATTGCAATAGGTGATACGCACAGAGAGACAAGGTCAAGCAGTCTCTTCTTTTAGCTTTTACGAGTGAACTCTTGAGTACTTTCCAAATTCCAAACACCCTTCGTTGACTCATTGACTGTTAGTCGTTGCATGGTGGAACTTTGAAAGTGGTCCCAAAGGGTTTATTAACACTTAAAGATGATTAATGCTCATTCCATATCACCCATTCATTATCTTTGAATGATGCGATGTTGAGTTATTAAAGAAAACAAACTACCGACAGAGGTAGGGCTAATTATGTCACAACCAGATATCTAACTTTCACTTGCGAGTTGCTGTGACTTGTTATAGTCTGAAAATTTTAAGCAAATTAACTACAATAACAATTAATTATTATGACTAATTAAAATTTTTGGTTAACTAACGAAAGAGTTAAATTATACTCATTTAAAAGTAACATAATAAAAACTTTGATTTCACTGAACCAATTAAATTCCTAAAATTCAATTAAGACTATAGATTCGAAATAAATTAAAGGGTACTAAGAGATTCTAATGTTACGAAATTTAAGATACAAATTTTTGATAATAATAATAATATAATAACAATAACAGTAATAAATACTTAAATGTAATTAAAGATTTTAAATTTTGAAAGATAATTTTATACTAAGGTTTTACGAAAACAATTCTTCTTTAATGAATTAATTAAATGAACAATTATGAAACCATAATTAGTAACTGAAATCTAATTTAATGGATCGTAGCATACTATGAATTAGAACCATTTGAATAATAAATACAAACAATATAGAAAATGGAAATTTAAAATTTGAATTCGCATTCTCGGAGTTATATCAAACTATGAATGTTTTGTTTCCTTTGGACAATCCCAACCGTGCACCTAACTTGGCACGAATCTTGAAGGCAAGCCCCATTCCCTCTATTAAACCCTGGATTATTTGGACCATTGGATTTTTCTTCTGCACGAATCTTAAAGCACCAATGATACCGGTCCCTTTTGATCTCCCTCTCCTCTCTCTTAACCGGGCCCAGACCCTTTCTCTGCCTAGCGGTCCCCACGAAGGATCTCCCTCTTCCTCTCTTTCTTGGCGATTCCTTCTGGGAGAAGAAACGGAGGGGCGATTCGCCTCTTAACCCACGCGGGGCTCGTACTCGTTTTTCGCCGCTGTCCTCTCCCTTGTCAGAGAGCCGTACGGACGAAGACCCTCTCGCTCACCCACTCTGCGACTTGTCACTGTTGCGCGCGCGCCTACTCTCTGACACGCCTTGACCGTGCGTCTCTGTCCCGGGTTATATAATGTCCCCTCCTCTCTCTCTCGTTTTTGGTTACTATCTCCCTTTTTGCTCATGTGTTGAGAATTTATCTCTTCTTCTCCCTAATTTCTGTGTTCCCTCTGAATCCTTGCGAATTCAAAACTCTAGAGGTTGTTGTGCTTTGTGCTGCTGCTATTTGAGCTTCTTGGTGTCTCTATTGGAGCTGTGAGGCAAGGCGAGGCAACACTACTGCCTTGGTATCGACCGCTTAAGAAGGAACAGTTAATTGTCCGGTAACGACCTCTTTCTATTTCCTTCTTTGCGCCTTGTCGGTTGAATTGCCGTTTCGTGTGTATCTGTGATGTTTGTGATGTACTAAATTGTGGTTGTGCCTCGGTGCCTTTGTGCCTTGATGCTGGTTTTGTGGTTGTTCCTTGAATTGAGCCGCCTTCTTCTTGTGCTTGAACCATGAATTGCTTGCTTAATACAAAATATCGCTCATGCTCAAATCTGATTTTTTTTTTGTGACATTGTCGGTTTGACCTCTTATCTCAACCTGTGTACGTCATTGACCAATTAATTCCGCTTGTGATGACTTTCGAACCCATGTATTTGGTACCGCTCGGTACCAGTTTTATACCTATGTTTGAATTTTGGGAAAGAAAAGGGTACAGGTGCACTCTTTTAAAATTTGTCCAAGGACCTATATGTAATTCTTGCTTAGTTAAAGAGAGTAGTTGTTAATATTTGTGAATGTTAAAATTTCCCTTGTCAGAGGGACTTGAATGTAAAAATAAAAATAAAAGTGAGTTAGAACTTGCACTTCCAGGTGAATTTTTTTTAAGTCAAGTAGAACTTATATATGGTTTAGTTATTTGAGTTGCTAACTTAGTAATTAATAGGGAATATCATTAGGTAAACAGTATTGGCAATTTCTTCGCTAATTAAGTCTCCAAATTTAAACTAATTAAATTAAATGTGTTCATAAATTTAATCATTGGAAAATGTCATAAATAAACTAAAATGAGAATAACATATGTAATATTGAATACTAACTTTCTATTAATTTAAATAAATACAATTAGTATATCTAATTTATTGTAAGTATAGTATAACTTATTTTATTTTTCTTATACTCTACATATGCTAAATCATCACCTGATACAGCATTATAATATGTGAAGGTGTATTCCAATGGCATACAAGTACAACCTTAATGCATAGTCTAATATTTGTGTAAATAACACTTTATTAAATTAAACAAATGACACATCATAAATTATTACTAACCATACTCTTAAACTTACGTTTGAATAAATAAAATATTTAAATATTGAAACACAACGTATGGTAAACACAATCTAATATATAAATAAATATTAAAACACCACCCACCCTGTAGTTAACTAAAATAAAATTTATGAGTTTTAAATTTAAAATTTAGATTTATAAGTTGCTAATTAATAAAGAACAATTAATTAACAACATGTTAATATTTTCATATACGATTAGGAATTTTTATTAAGTAGGATAATTAAATAATCGACGTAATTTATCGCATCTTTAAATATGTTAATACATACAAATTATTAAAATAAAACTCTAAATTTAAAAGTTATACAACAAGTGATTAGTAATGTATTTGTAATTAGATACGTACTTAGGAATAATTTAAATAGATTATTAGAATAATTAGTTATAACACGAAATTTTACACTACGACGTAGTAAAGTACAAGTAATTATCGCAACACCTAAAGTAATAAACAACCCACGTACTTTTATCGTATAACTACATATTAACACCATTTAAAACATTATAAGAATTATATGAAGCAATTTATCTTCAAATTAAAATAAATAAAATTTAGTTAAACTCTTAAAAATTAACTCACTCAATTCGAAACCGTCCGACTGACCGATCGAACGAGTATGGTTATCCGCGATTAGACCCAAATTAAATGAGGGAAGAATTACGTGATCTAGTTAGGATGTTAATTAAATTGAATTATGAAATACAGGTCACCAGATCCATCTTGATACCAATCCGTGGATCGAGACCGCGGATTATCCCACTGGCGTAGACGAGGACCCCGCTGGATATCCTTACGCGTAACTACTTGCACACGATTCCCGCTTAGTATACAGGTGTGGGATATCTGAATTATTTTTTTGTGGCGTACTCTTACCAGTCGACCACTTGACCTGTCATCCGCACTTTAAATTAATAGATGCATTAGAGCATGTTTATTCTTTTGAAATGTAGTTAGGATTTGCATAACCCCCCTTCAAAGAAAGAATTTACTGTTTATTTAGGAGTAGAGTAATTAAATTAGTTAGACTATTATATTAAGTAGGATCATTGTTGTCCTCTTCTCGTAGAGGACAATATACTATTATTATAAATAATCATATGCATGGTGAGTGTGAGAAAGAAGACCGAGTGACTGCGCTCCGGCTTGTTGGGATGGAACGAGTCGGCCTCGCAGCCATTAAGCTGGGGGATCACTTGATCCCTGGGAGGTCTTATTAGGATATATTATATGTATGCTTGCACTTATATAAATTTCGCTTCATTTTATATTTTTACGTGTACCAGTTTGAGTCCGGGGCACGAATCGATTCGGGAGCTTTTCCCCCTACATTAGGAGCTACTCGCCATATACGATTTTACCTGTCAGGCTGCACAAATCATGATTGAGTCATGGATTTGGGGCAGGGCTGATGTACGCAAGCGGTTCGAGTCCGTAGCGTAGCCATGGGAGCGGTTCGAGTCCGTGGCATGGTATAGTGCGCAGTTCGAGTTTGCCACTATTTCCCATTAGACTGGCCAGGATAATGGAGTTCCGTTGTCTGCTCATGAGGAAACGGATTAACTATTTTTACGTCCTGTTTGTAGTTTTCTCCTATTTTATATGTTTGGTTGAAGGATCGATTTAGGGAAAGGAACAAACACCGGATTGAGATATATTCATCTGCATTCGTTGCACACGGAAGGGATCAATGGGCGATGTCACTAGGCATCGTGTATCATTGGACTTGCTGACCGGTGTACTTGGATATATATTATTGGATCTTGTGATCCGATTGGCACCGCACTGGGTTGATGATTTTATCGTATTATTACATATATATTTTCTAGCGCGGTACTTGGAGACTGGGCTCCGATTTGGCTATAAATATATCACTCTCCTTGGATTTTATTTTGGGAATCTTTTGCATGTTGGCATGATAATTAATCACATCATTTGCATGTACTATATATATTTTTATTTTCTAGTTATGTAGTTAGAATAATTGCATTCAAGCATATGCATATAAAAGTGTCATTTACAAATATTACATTTAAAAGTACTTCGACTTAAGAGGATCCCTGAAGGGTAATTATGGGTCATGCACTGAGCGATCATTTGCTCATCCCATACGTTGTTTCGTGAGTTTTAGGTACGAAGGCTGGCATACTACAGCAGGATTCGTCAGAAGCTATCCCTGAAGACTACGTAGTCTGATTTTATATTTTTAGGACTTTTGATTAGGTTTATGAGATCTGATCTTTTGATTCTTACATTGAACTCGATAGATCTTGTATCTCTTTCTGTAGTTCGTGTTTTTATCTATGATATGGATTGTATGGATATTGTATGTGTATGCTTATTTATGGATTGTATGACTATGCTGATATTATGATTATTCACGCTGCTGCATTTTGTTTTGTTATTATATTTGTTTAGCCTTGCGTGTTTATTGAGTTAATAAGCACGAGGTGAGGATCAGTCACGCCCTAATTCAGAATCCCTGATTAGGCGTGTGACATCCCTGAGGTGGTAGTAATCACCACTACTAGAATTCCAACTTTTTCCATGAGCCAGAAAATGGCTTTTTCCATGGGAATATCCTTGGAAAAAGTCCTAAAATGACTTTTTCCAAGGGCTACCCTTAGAAAAGCTACCGTTGCTAATACCCTTCTTGGAAATAGTCAGTATTTTCAAGGGCGCCGTTGGAAATGCTCTTTTTCTGACTTTTTCCATGAGACTACCCTTGAAAAAAGGGCGCATGAAAATACTTTCAAACTTGGCCATTGTCTGGAGTATTTCCAATGGGAGAATCATGGGACCCACTCTATTATTTCCAAGGGGGTCACAAGAGGGGCCCACCAGAGTATTTCCAAGGGGAGGGGATGTGGAACCCACCTTAACATTTCCAAGGGTGAGACTCCTAGGACCCACTAGAGTATTTCCAAGGGTATCAAACGTGGGACCCACTTGAGTATTTCCAATGGCAGTTTACATGGGACCCACCCCTGGCCAGCGAAAGTGGACCCCACCTGTCAGATACTAGTGCTATTATTTTAATAGTAGCGTGCATTTCTTCCATGGATATACCCCTGGAAATACTGCCCTTCTTTTTTTGGTACCAAAATGCTTTCATTCGACAATCCTCCTGGTACCAATCTAGTACTTTATAATTCCGAATTCTCATTAAAACTAATAACACATCTTACAAATATATAGAAAACACATTGAGAAAAGAGATTGGAAAGCATTTAATAAGCATAAATTATTAACATAACATAATCAACATATTATATTACAAAAATGTGGAAAACCTTTTACAAGACAGCAATATGTACTTGCACACTGCTAATATACTCAAAATATACCCACTATGCTATGAGTTAAGAAAAATATACATAATAAGTTACCTAAAATATACCCAAAACTCATTCATCTAGTTTGTTGATATGTTAAGACCATGGTTCGTAAACTCGGCCGATTCCGAGTCAACTCGGAATCGGGCCGGTCCGAGCCGAGTTATGTCCGAGTTCCTCACCTGTGCGAGTTTTGGAGCAAAACTCGGATGAACAGTGTCTGACTCGGTCGAGTTTCCGAGTTTCTGGCCGAGTCAACCGAGTCAAGCCGAGTCCGGCCGAGTCTGGCTGAGTCAACCCGAGTCCAGCAATTTTTTCAATTTTTCTCAAGACAAAAGACAAAAGCAATCCAAATCAGAGAAAGAAAGAGAGATATATAACACGGACGAAGCCGAGCCTGGCTTCATGGCGTCGTCGCCGCGCACAGAGGAACAACGAAAGAGAATAACGAAAGAGAAGAGGGGCGTCGTCGTTGCCTCTTGGCTTCCTTCTCCAGGAACAACAAAGGAGAAGAGGGACGGACCTGGGTTAGGTTTAGGCTGGACGGGAGAAAGAGGGGAAAATGAATAAAAGGGAAGGGGGCGAAATGGAGAGGGAGGGGACAGGAAATAAAAGAGATGGGTTGCGTCAAGATTCGTGCAGAGAGAAAATGAACGGTTGGGATTTACGCCTATGAGAATATAAGATCAAATAATCATTAACCTTATTATAAATTTCGATCGTAAATCCCGTTGCCTTGTAAAAATTAAATTATAACTAAAGTTAATTTTTAGTAATCTTGTTATCATAATTTTTATTATCAATTATATTTTTATACCTTCATTTATTCCTAATAGGTCACAAATAGAAATATTAAGTTTGAAAGTATTATTCCTAGCATTTAATTTTATATCTTTGGTAAGATTTAAATTTTTGTTGTTTGTTGTTTTTAATATATAAATTTAGTACAATTTATTATGATGTTCATCTAATATTTAATAATAATATTATTATTATTATTTCATCATTGTAATAGTGTCTCAAAATTAACTGATCATTTAATTTCACACTACATTAATGTCTTGTCTTAACATAATTATTTGAGTGTAATGTTTTGTCTTAACATAATTTTATTACAAATTATTTTTTTACAAATTATTTCCTACGTTTTGGACTTTTTGGCTACAAAACAGGCTTTCTGCAAAAAAAAACCGAGTTTCCGAGTAAACACGCCCGATTCCGGCCGAGTCATCCGATTCCGATTCCACGGTCAAGAATCTGATTCCGATTTCGATTCCGAGTTTCAGAACCATGGTTAAGACTTGTAAATATACCCACTTTTCTTCTTGGAGAGTTGCTTATTCTCATTAATCTTGCAACCACCGCTCTCCGCTAAGTCAAGACAAGAAATCAATTACATCCCTATTTCAAATTTACTCATAAAAATAAAATTTAAAACAAACTTTTGTTTTAGGTTTACCTCAAAAATAGTAATAGAAGAAACGTCGGCATACAGACCATTTTGAACAAGCCCCACAATCTAAGTTGTACAATTATCAAGAGTCAACATCATTAGCTAAAAACTGAAAATATCATAACATCAGAAATTAAGTCTAACTCCATGAAATATTTTCTGACAAAACTGAAAACAACATGTTGTAATTGCTTAATGTGGAAGGGAACAAGTTGCTCTTTTCTACTACAACTCTTTCTTTAGAATATGCATCAATCAAGGATAAGCTAATTTCTCATTTACCAGTAATCACAAAACTAGCAACCCTAACATAGTTTTGAAAAAAAATAGCAAGCAACCCCAATACACTTAGCCCTAGTGCCAATAAGCAATCCTAACTTGATGCCCTCTATGTATCCTCCAGGCTCCAACCATTGAATACACATACTCTGATGCTTGTTTGACTGATTTAGTGCTTCACCACTACTTAATTTCAGTTTATTTGTGATTTATTATAGGAAGCACAAAATCACAAACATATAGCATATCATTTGCATTATTCACTCTTCTTAATAATTATAGTATGAGAAATAAGAGAAAGTTTCAGTGTAATCAGTGCAACACTTATCAATTAACTCAAAACAAAGATTCAAGAGTTAATTACGAGAGTCAATTAACTCTGACAGTAAAGCCGTTTCAAGAGAGAGAAAAAAAAGATGTCAACGAATAATTCCGTTTGGAACATGCAAAGTTAACTTTAAGGGACAAATTAACAAGTCTTAAGTTTAGTTTCTTTACTTCTGGAAAAGACAAATCATGCTAACATTAAGGTCCACTTGAGTAAAATGAACTAACTGCAATTTTAGAAAATTAAAAAAGAAAATTCAGTATTATAATGGTGCCAATACCTTGAGATATTGTCTTTCCATATCATCAGTTGAAGCATTGAAGGGAAGTTTAAGAAGATGAAAAGGATTTAACCTAGATTGAAAATATATATTCAAGAATTAAATCATATTGAAATGCGATTAATAAGTCTAAACAATTTTACAGATCCAATCTAAGTAAAATAATTGAGAAATGTGATGGAAAGTCGATAAAGGCCTCCTCATACCTAGAATCAGGTTCCTAGGTGGCACCACCACCTATGGCCACCAGTCGCCGACACAAGGTGCAGAGAGGTGAGAGTGACTGGATTAACCTAATCCTTAATTTGCAGCTAGCATAATTAGTGATTTAATCTAAGTTAACATGGATGTTAATCAGTACTATTTAAAAACTAGAACATTGAACCACAAGATAATAAATAATATAATCGAAAAAAGGGAATCACGCTTTAATGGAATCAAAGTACCAACATGCGTTATCACCTGAATCAGTAAAGGGAATGAACCTGGTTACTTGCTGGAGAGTAATACCCAGTCACTAGAAATCACTTGATTGAGCTGTGTTTTTGCTTGAATTTTGGGTTTTTGACCTGAAATGAAATATATAGAAAATTACAGTTACAATGGGCATAAGTGTTAATTTTCTCTTCTTATTTCTCAATTTGCATTTATTTCCTTAAAAAAAATTTAGTAAAAGATGGGAGTTAAGACCCCAAATTCTGTTATCTTGTCTTCTTCTTATTTTTTAAATTAAGTAAATGTCAGCAATTTGATCTTAACCTTTTATTTTTTTTAATAATTGCATAACCAAGAGTAGATTGAAGCCAAGAGGGTCAATGATGCAAAAGAGTACAATTGGCGCTATTTGTAACAATTAGGTTTCGTCAAGTCTTCAGGCTACAATGCATAAATTGAAATACTGATTTTATTCTATTTTATTTACCTTTTGTTTATAAAAGAAGAATACTCAATCATACCTCGCAAATTTGGTCTCACGGTACTTTGTGAGAAATTACTCCGATTGGCATGAGGTTGCAATCTGCAAACATATGACAGGTGGCATAACTAAACGAGGTATAGAACATGTTGTTGACTAACTAATTATGAGGTTGGATTGTATGGTTTAGCTTAACCATGTGGTTTGTGTGGAAGCAAAGGAATGAGAAGGTCTTTAGAGTCAAGGTGTTGCCTTCAATGATTTTTTTTTTTTTTTTTGAAAATTCTGACAGTGGCTGTCAGTTTAATGAGAAAAAAATTAAATGAGCCTTCAATGAATTTAGTTGATAGAATTCATGAGGAGGGCATTTTGTGGATGAAATTTAGCAAGGGCAAATTGAGGTAGACATGGAAGGCTGTGACTGTGAGGAGAGGCAATGAATGTAATTTTATTATTTTTGTTCCATTTTATGGTTTGGCAGCTTCTGCCAACATTGTCACAAAAAGACTAACGATGAGCAAGTGACTATTCAAACTTCCAAGTCAGCAACCATAACTTTTGCTTCCATAAATAAAGCCAGTTGGTAGCTTAATACGGATGGGTAAAATATTTTTGACTTTATTGAATTTTCAATTTTATGAAAACTTATTTTTAGTACTGTCACTTCTGACATTGCCTGGTGTCACAGCTAGTTTTGGAATGCTTGGCAATATAATTATTGGTGAACCATATGCAACCATTGCATTTGCAGGTAAAAGTGGGCAAGTGCGCAATAAATGATAAGGGACCAAATCAAATCATCTATCTGCCTGAATCTAAAAAACGGACTCCTATGTTTAAATAGTAACTGAATGCCAGTCGGTTGCTGGGAGTTAATCTCTGCGTGTGGTACCATGCATCTGCTCAGAAATTGTGCTGTTTCTTTCGTAAGCAACATTTTTTTTTTTTTTTTTTGTATTTTTCAAGGAAAAAGTTGACCGGCTAATATACCGTATACGTGTACTTAGAAATCGCTATATGGAAATCATGTTGAATGGTTCGGATCGATTGTTTGAATTTAGAAATTGCTAAAATAACTTATAAACATATGGTGTCAAAATGTATCACCATAAAATGGTGTAATTGAATCCCTCCTCATATATATATATAGAGAGAGAGAATAAGGCCACCATACTTTGTAAATTAAAGTTGGTGTTTTAATTTACACTTATATCTCTATTTTCAAAGTTCAAATAGTCAATCTGAATGTCTCAACATACTCTTCATATTGAAACGTGCTTGGATACCAAATTTTACATTTTTTGGAATTTTTTTACTATTTATTAAGCTACTTTGAAAATCTGAAAATCCGAGTGAACAGTAAAAATTTCTGGACCACCGGATCCGCGATTTTCAAAATGACTTAATAAATAGTAAAAAAATTCTAAAAAATTTAAAATTTGGTCTCCAAGCACATTTCAATATGGTGATCATGTTAAGCGGTTCGGATTAACTATTTGAACTTTAAAAATAGAGATATGAGCGCAAATTAAAACACCCACTTTAATTTTCAAAGTATGGTAACCATACTCTCTCTCTCTCTCTACACACACACACACACACACACACACTAGTAGAACTAGGGTGTTCCTAAGTTCATTAATTATGTCTGTAAACTTAACTCTATAAATTATTGACTTCAAATGACGAATTCGAACAATTGAAACTTTACGAGTGATGCATTTTATATGCAAAAAATTTAAACTTACAATTTAATTTAATATAAAGTCAAGCGGTCAAATTTAGAAGGTTTATCAATTAATTTTAATTTATTCAATTTTTGAACATTTTTAACCAATTGACTCTATACAAAATTAATTCGAAAGTTTAAAATATTCACATGTAGACGCATCACTTGTAAGGTAGACGGGTTTTAATAGTTCAGATCCATTATTTGAAATCAATCCAATAAATTTAGAGTTGAATTCATAAAGAAGTTTGATGAATTTAGAAACACTCTATCTACTATGTTTTTTTTTGCTATTGATTGCTTGATCGTACAAAGATATGCCACTAAAATTGGGCCGGCCCATTTATCTTGAAAGATAAAATCAATTCTCATTTAAATAAAACCCAAATCGTTTCAGCCCAATATATTTATGCACTGGTTCTAAAGCATAACCGAAAACCCTAGTGCGGGCCACCTTCCCAAGAAATAAAAAAAAAAAATTAAATTCCCTAGAAATAACTGTACTGTGAAAAAATTAACACCTATTCTACTTAAAAAGGGATTTTGAAACGATTCACATGTGAAAAAAAATCCCGTTTTAAATTCCCGTTTTATCTCATATATTCTAATTTAATATATACCGTCTTCATTATTACAATCAAAATTTCATTGAAAATATGGACTCAAGTCCTGATCATAACCGTTGGAGTAAAAGTGACTCATCTATATAAACATAATAATTTAACGTAAATCATATTTCTTTAATTAATTTTATTCAAACTTATGAGGAATGAGATTTAGGCAATACACAAATGAGAATTATGACTTAATTGGAGGTGCTATCAGGTCTTTTATACCCAAAATAGAGCATTTGGGTTTCAATTTTGAACAATATATTTCACACATTTTATTATTTAGCTGTTGAGTAAATTTTGTAATAAAAAAAAAATGAACCCATAAAATGAAATATAACAGGAGCATGGATGCTAATATATATTTCTTATTGTTACACATACAGTCATTTCGGCTGAATTATTTCACTTTAGTCAAAGTTCAATCTAAATTTAATTAGGGTTGAATATGATATCATTCATAATTAACTTATTTGTGTGTATGCGAGCGCCATTAATTAATTAAGTTTTATTTGCGAGGATAAAATTGGTTAACAACATCGGTATCTCGCAAATTCTCCCTTCAGTAATAGTGATACTCTCGAAAATATCAATTATTGTGGTTTTACTCTCAGAAATGGTCTTTTTGTTTTTTGCAGATAAAAACATATTAATTATTTAATCTTAATATAGAACTTCAAAAAAATAATTAATCTTATATATCCAGCGTCTAATAAAATATGATCCAACCACATCAAATTATAGTAACCATCAAGTTGTACATTTCTGTTACACACACACACACACACACACACACACATATACAGAGTGCAGGGCAAAAATATGTGTTACCCATATATACACACTAATTATAAAGCTTAATAAGAATTAATTTCCTAAAGAAAAGAAAAAAAAATATAATGGGAGTAATTATTTCACATACCAAACAATTAATATATAATTTGATAATTGGGAATTAAAAATCAATAAATAATTCAATGTAAATAATTGTAAAGTAGAGTTGACAAACCATATATAGGTTTAAAAAATGAAGATACACAGTTGAGCAAACTATGCACAATGAAGTCGTTTTCTCAAGGTTCTTATTTATTTATCCTAGTATTAATGGGGATTAGTTAGCTTAATTAAGAGGAATAATACATTGTTTTGGTCAGTTATGCTTCTTAATTTTATTTACTATCACTACGCGCGCAAGTAGTTGAACACATTCAATCTTTTAAAGTGTGTGACGAACAATGCTTTTTAAAAAAAAAAAAAAAACCTTCGCAGAAGCTGCGAAATCGTGAGAGAGAATCGAACTCTCAGCCTTTAGGTACAACAATCTTAAGACTTTTTTCTAATTAACTGTACTACCTTCCCTTACCGACGAATAATGCTTTCAAGTATATATTCTTCTCTATGTTATCCACTATCACTATGCACAAGCCATGCGTAATAATACAGTATATATGTGCTTTCAGTTATCCTTCTCTATTTTTACTCACTATCACTACATGCATGCCAAACACAATCTTTTAGAGAGCTGGACGAACAATGCGTGCAGTTATGTTGCCCGATAAGAACAATGTGTTCTCTGTTATTGAAGCCCGATAAGAATGTAGAGTAGGGTTAAAGTGCTTCAGTATTTGTTATATACAAAGTAATATTATTTCATAAGTGAAGCTATGATATTATGCATATCACAGATTGTTCCCTACTCTAGAATTCAGATCTAGTGCAATACCTGACTGTAAAATGAGATATTTATCCATCGAGTAACATTATATATTGGACTATATATAACAGTAACATGGAATTTGAATTATTCTTTTACCACGAAAAAAATACGATAAATTAAAGAATATCTCAAATTTCATGTTACTGTTGTAGCCCAATATATATAATGTTATTGGATGGGATGGATACAAGAGTGAGTTTCTTGGTTCGGAGCCTATTTGGAATGAAGGGGTCTGCTTTGAGATTCATGCCATATTAAAAATGGATGACTTAGATCTTATACATGGTCAGGTTTTGCACTTGATCTAAATTCTGTATAGGAGAGGATTTAGAGAACCGAACAAACAGTGTTCTTAGTTTTGTTTCTCTATGTATCCATTACCACTACGCGCAAGACCAACGCCACAGTTATTTTGTTTGGTTGGATTGAGAATAGGTTATTCTTGGTGTTAGGCTATTCGGAATAGCTTATTCAGTACTTGATTAGATTAGAATAGCTAGAATATTTTGTCTTATTAGAATAGACTATTTCTAAGAGTTTTAAAATTTGACTATTTTAATGAGACAAACAGTACCTATTCTTAATTTGATTATTCTAGCTATTCTTATTTTGCAACCAAACATGCATATAGAGTATGTCCGACCAGTAAGAATACAGTTATGTTTCTCTATTTTACTCACTATAACTATACACAGACCCAACACAATCAATTATTTAATTAAAGAGCCGAACGAACAGTGCTTTTCAATTATGCTTCTCTATTTTACCAACTATCATTACATGATTTACATTCAGATATGCATGCTTCTCTATTTTACTCACTATCATTACATGCACACAGGTCCAACACAATCAAATCTTTTAGAGAACCCGACGCTTTTTTTCGTAAATTTATAAACAATGTTTGGGCCTAAAAGGAACATATAAACTCCAAAAATAGACAGTTTCTGCGAGGGTATACTGACAAAAAGATATTTTTTTTATTAGTGACCGGAGTATCCGCGAGGGTATACTGACAGTAACCCTCGCGGATACTGTCCCATTCTCTATCTTCTAGAATAGGTACAAAAATACTATGAATTAATGTTAAAATTTACTGGTTGGTGGTGGTTCTTCCAACTATCAAAATTAGACAGGCTTAGGAAAGGAACATCTTAACCAAATGACAAGTTATATCCTCCTTTTGAGGGAATAACTAATTTCTTTCTGTTAGACATGTACTGCTTACTGATTGCATGCTTATTGATTATTTTCTTGACAAAAAGGAAAAAATTAAAAAAAAAATCATGCATATAACTTTTGAAATAGTTATATACTTTATATACTTAATAGCGGTAGTGTACTATTTGTGCCTCATCCTGAACACACACAAACACACACACACACACATACACAGAGAAAACTAATAATAGATTGCTATTTGCACCTCAACTTTTATGTTAATTCCAGATATTGTAACCTCCATGCAGCATGTTAATTACACAGAACTGGCACTAATTATGCAAAACTAAAAGTGCCCTGGTCCTACCAAGTTTTTCTTATTAAATATTAATAAGTTATTAACAATAATTATTTCGTATGACAAATTATTTTCTCTATGTTAGATTTATATATATTCAAACTGAAGAATTACAAGATTCCTAGATTAGTTCAAAGACCACAGTCACATAATTAATTATTATGGATCACATAACCAGTATGGATTTATTTATTTTTATTTTTTTGACAAAAGTGGGTATCCCCACCTGTTTCATATTGAAACAATAATAGTTCATACAATAATCAATGGATGTAGTCAACTCCATTGTGAGACCAAAACATAGAACAACAGACAAAATTAAGATCCTAATACAAAGTATAGCAAAGCATGAAACAGTAAACTATCTTATTAAGATTCATAGCAAGATCATAATGATCAACATATAACAAAATAACTAAAGCATGAGAAAGGACTACTATCAGTAACCAGTGCCAGAGGAGCAAGAATCTCTCATAGAAGAGGTAGAACTGGGAGAATAAGGAGAAGAGGAAACAACCAGTATGGATTTATAATTAAAAAAAATAGTAGGACATTAAATTAGAAAATAGTTACCATACTCAGAAGCTGTTAAACAATGTAAAAATTGCTCATAAATCATACATCTACTGCTTATAATTAGAAAACTATAATCAAACATGTTTTCTTGTTTCTTAAGAACTTCTCCACTGTTTCATGCAGGTTAATTATCTATATATCTGTACAAATTGATTATAATATAAAATCTCTAACATAAATAACCTTTAATAGATATATATCAATTGAGGATATATATTCAATAACAAGCAATCCATGTAATTATCTAAAAGATATAATCCTTTACACTAATTATAAATAATAAATATATATATAATTCCCTGCATGCCTATATAATTGCCTATAACTCTCTTAAAAATCTTTTCTCTATATAACCATCTCCTTCTCAATACACATTTAATTCCCGGTATACTATGTCTGTATAAATATATTTTATAATCTCCCTATTAATATCTTAATTACCTCTCATGAAGCAACTGTGTGATTTAATGCACTAATCAAGAAGAGAAGCCATCAACAAGGCTTTGCATGAGTTGCACCTGTGCTCTCAGGCACTGCATATAATCAGCTGTCTCTTCTAACAAATTGCAATACTCCATACTTCTCCCACCCGGCACGAGCCGCCTCAGTGTGTCAGCCCTTGCCGGTTCTTCAGGCCGCAACATGGCAGGTGTCATGATACGAACCCTCCTCCGCACCGTTAACAATCTGTGTGACCGTAACCGTTGCCGTTGCCGTAGACGGATAAGTAGTGCTCGACTCCATTTACGTCTCGATCCGGATGTATACGCCATGGAAGCGTATGCGGCACGCCGTATCTGCTTGGTACGACATGATGGTGTTGTCGGCTTTGATGCCGCTCGATTGATCCTGGCTAGGGCTTGTATGAAATGAAGTGATTGCATGGAATTGTTGGGTGTATAATTAGGGTTAGGGTTTGGACTTTGGACGTGTATAATTCTTTCTGTTCATGAGCTGATCCAGAGAGAGAGAGAGAGAAGAGGTCTAGACAGAGAAAGAGAGAGAGGGTGTAACTAACGAAGTAGATTGCCTTTTAAGGTACGGTTTATGGGACAAAATGATGAGAAGAAGGGATAGATAGTGGATTGCTTTCTTAGATTTCTGACACAAAAGGGTCCTTCCTGATTATAGAGAGAGAAATACGATAGAGAGAGAGAGGAGGGGAAGAGGAGCAGGAAGGGGGGCAGCTCTGACACAACTGTCTAACAGAGAAAATGCATGGTATGTCTTATAAGAAGGGGTTGACAAAGGGAGACAGAGAGCCCAAAAACAAAGGAGAGATCTGGTTAATGGTGCCCCATAACAACCAAGTAATTGCCATGTTAATTAAGAAATGGGGGTGATTAGAGAAAGATTAATTGGGAATAACTGAATGAATAAAGGCTTGAGCTTTTTTATTTAAAAGAAAAGAATATTTGTTAAAGCTAGAGAGAGACGTGGGAATCAAGGGTCCGTTTTAGAACTAGTTGGGGATCTCATGTGGCTCTCTCTCTCTCTCTCTCTCTCTAATTCTTTCTTTATCAATGCCAGCTTATATATATATTGCATTGGAGTTAATACTCGGTGAGTTAATTAGAGTCATGTTAGATATTAATGTTAGTTTTTTCTTTATATTTATTTCGTTGAATAATATTACAAAGATTTTATTGTAAGAATACATAAATTGAATTAATGATGATAATTGATAAATTCATGGGTGGAAACTTATTACTCAGAAACTATTGATTTAGACCAGTGATTTAAATAGTAGTCATAGTGGCCACTTTAGTAGTTTTATCTAATCGATAAATTGTGTTGTTAACTAAAATTGCACAATTTAGTATTTTAACCGATAACAGCCTATTTAGTATCATAACGAATTTTAACGGAAATAATGAACTTTTGCGCTAATTTAGCAGTTCTTTTCAAAATATACTCCAATTTAAGTTTTATCACCAAATCCTTGTTTTATTTTTCATTTACTAATTTATTGTGATAATGGACATTTTTATATATACATGGTAAAATACTTATATTTTTATTATTCAATTAGTTTTTATGTAATGTGATGTTTAATATTTCAAAATTACTATTAGATAATATTGATACACTTTTAATATTTAATTATGGTACTTTGAGATTTTTTTATTGGATTTATTGCCTATAATATATATTATATTAGCTATGAACTGATAGTGCCCTAAATATCCTCTATAGAAAATGTCCACCACTCTGAACCTGCTATTCGGTATTTAAACCTTTAATTTAACTCAACATTGAAGTGTATTCTTGAGCAAAAGCTGAAGGTCATTCATAATTTGTGCATACATATGTTATTTCCAAGGCGGAGCTAGACATTCAAATTATAGAGGTCAAAACTTTCTCGCTGCCAATGAAGTCATTTTGCACCACTCGTAACATTTTACTATAAATTATATGAAAAATAAGATCCAAATCAAAAAATTTGAAAAAAAAAAAAAAAAAAAAAGAGTCAATTAACCCTCGTTCATACACCATAGCTCTGCCCCGGTTACTTTCTTGCCACTTGCATGTCATGGATATTGCCATAGAAGATCTGATAAGAAATGAGGAAGGAGGCGAGGGTGGGGCCATGCGGGTTGGAGAAGTGGGTGGTGGGGCCAGGAGGAGAAACCACCACATGTGTGCACATGCATTCAATGACCCACATGGGATGGGATGGCATAGAAAATGAAGAGCAACATGCGCTACACTGCTCTGCAATTCTTTCTCTACAATAATTACTCCAATAATTAATAGACTTTATTAACCAAACTATTAATTGTTAGGGAAGTGCTCTTATGATTCTATCAAAAACTTAAAAAAAAAATCAAATCATCAACCGTTTAGCCAATAAGAATGTGTTATTTTTAATTTAAAATGATCATATTAAGTGTGATATTGGACTAAAATGATAATTATTAAGTATTAATTTAAGAGAAAATTGGTTATTTGCCAATCCAAGACTTTCAAATCTGAAAAAATATCATTATGAAATTATAAATCTGAAAAATGCAACTCTAAACTTAGTTAATTCATAAATTTGCCACAAATACATAATTTTTATATATTTTTTTATTAAAAATTAACTGAAAAATACAGTTTTGAGATATGTATAATGAGGGATCTGAAGGGTATATAGGGAAATACATAAATACGTATCTCAAAACTATATTTTTCAGTTAATTTTTAATAAAAAAAATATAAAAATTGTGTATTTATGGAAAATTTAAGAATAAACTAAGTTTAGAGTGGCATTTTTCAGATTTATAGTTTTGTGATGGCATTTTTCAGATTTGAAGGTTTTGGAGTGGCAAATAACTAATTTTCTCTTAATTTAATATGCCTTGTTGAATCAAAAGAATCATTTATATTACTATATTTATACTTTTTTTCACGTAAGGTGATTTGAAAATTAGTATTTCACAATTCAAGTCAATTTTTGTTAATTATAATAGAAATAGGAAAAATGAAAAGAATGAAAAATAAAAAACTAATATGAACAAATTTAAAAATATGTTTTCCAATTCTCATGATGCCTAATATTTTTGACATAATTATAATATAAAAAGTGACACATGCATATTTTAGAAAGAACTTCTATCTTTTATCCGAATTTTATTAAAATTAACGATTTAACACTAATTTTCTTAATTTAAAAGTTTTACAATATTATTCATGGTTTTCAAACAAATACGTTTATGAGTTCTAACTGAAAGCACGCCTACATTTATGTTCGGATATTCATCTCGCGCTTAGAATCTTTTTCCTTTGAAGTGAAGGCATGTGTTATTGTGTTTGCATGCATTAAATCTTAAAATTAATATTAAACAAAAAATTCAACAATAGTTCCTCCAAAAATAAATAAAATCAATCTAAGATATATACTTTTAGACAATAGAATTAAATGCATTGTAGAGCAAGGGCTATTTTAATTGCATGAGAGAGAAGTTTGCAATGGTGAGAACCTTGTGCCTTTGCTTTCTGCCTTTCATGCCTTGCCTTGAAGGAGGAATTTGTTTGGATTTGCCAATTACATTACTCGTTTGGTCTCACGTCTAAACCTATCAATTTCAAGCGTTTCATTTTTAATATTCTCAAAAACCAATTAATTGAGATTAGGAAAAATGCATGAAAGTGCCTTGTCCAAATCCCTAACCTCTCCATGTAATTAATCAACTGTTAGCTTGTTAACATCATATACCGGATAAGCACGCTTAATTATACAAATATTATATTGGAATTAATTTAATTCAAATTAGGTGCATGCAGGTACATATATACTGTCTGTTGATATACATACATGAATTCTTTTTATATGGATATATATATACACACACACAACCTTCACACTATATATATGTATTTATTTAATAATGGTGACGGAATTCATATTATTTTATTATGTGTTATTAGACTAGCTAGTAGTCTCTTAAAGGTGCAATATATTAATATGGATAACATGGGATCGATCCTTTAGCAAAATAAAAATAATACCCAATTAATTAATTATGCTCATTCACATCATTTAAATACTTGTTATTATGATCATCATCACAAATTCCTCCCCTGCCAGCTATGGCAAAAATAAAAAAAATAAAACTTATAATTTAGTTGTTCAATTCTGATTCGACTGATTATTAGCGAGTTCAAATTTGTTCCGGCTCAGTCCGTATTGGATCGGCTTGTATTTCTTTACCAAATACGCCTTAATTTAGGTAGAAAAAAATTTAACAACTTATGTTTTTCACTTTGATTTGTTGTTTTTCTTTACCAAATAATGCCCTTTTTTTAAAAAAAATTCATAAAAACAATCTAAAAACAATAGATATCATAGTTAACAGTAATACTTTATTAGAGTAAAAATAGTAAAAAAAATGATATACAATAATAAATGCTCTCAATGACATAACAGCAAGCACTTCATATGAAAAGTATGATCTTATATAACTTTTGACAAGTGTGCTGAATTTCAAAATTTTCATTAATTAGGGAATTTTCAGTCTTGATCTCTGAATTTTTTTTTCAAATAAAACTAATTAAATTTTCGAACATTTATTTACTCTAAAATTAATTCTTAGACTTTTGGAAAAAAATTAAGTCAGACTTAATTTTGAAAAAGAAGTTAACTTCTATTGATAACAAGTTATTTCCAAGATAAAGCTATATTGTTTTTTTTTTTTTAGAATGATCAATAGAAGGATAATTTGGCTATTTTGAGAAGTGTTTGAAGAACTAATTAAATTATTTTATAAAAGTTAAAGTACTATTTTGGTCCAAATCCAACGACCAACTTGCTTTTAATTTCTAAAAAAAAAATTACGTGTAATGCATTTTGAGTTAATTTTTTTTCTTTCTATCATGACAGTCCAAGAGTTGTAAAATTCTTCAATTAAATATATATGTCATAATATCCTAACTATATGTATTTATTGAGGACGGCTCAAAATGTCTCATTACTTTTATGCTCCAATCATATCGCACATCTTTATTTCTGATTTTAAAGTCCAAACAGATGATCAGAACTGCTCAACATGATATCCACGTTAAAATGTAATTGGAGACCAAATTTTATATTTTTTGGATTTTTATTATTTCTTAAGATAGATATAAAATTACTGTATGTCAAAAAAAATTGAACCATCTAAAAATAGTGATTTTGTACCTATCTTAAAAAATAGTAAAAAAGTTTTAAAAAATATAAAATTTGTCCAAACATATTTTAACGTTTATATCATATTGAACAGTTCTGATTGTTTATTTGAACTTTAAAATCGAAAATAAAAATGTAAAGTGTGATTAAAGCACGAAAGAAATGTGGCTTCTGAGCCCTCTTCTCTTCGTATATATAATAGAATTTGTTATGTGCTACTTTTTTTCTTTCTTTTTTTTTTTTTTTCATTTTGCACTCGCTACTTTTGACCGGACCAATAGGGGAGAGGAGGGTGTCCGATGCCCATCGGACCAGAACAGTGTTCGATAGATGGTTTCTACCATCCGATCTACTTCAAGATCTATGCACACAGATATTAAAGCAAACAACACGGACATTAAAGTGATGCGCACAGATTTTGAAGTGAATCAAACGGTAGAAACCACCCATCCAAAAGACTCTGGTCCGATCGATGGGCATCGGACACCCCCCTCTTCCGACCAATTGACCCATATTGTGAAAACGAAGACAATAGAAGTGCCAAAATATGGTCGTTAGTGTTGACCGTAAATGATGGTCAGCCATGTCTGACTCAACTTAACTGACCGGCGACTTAGAATACACGGTCAGACAGGGACCAAATCAAAATCATACTGAATTTGATAAAATATAATATTAAATGAGCAGAATTCTAATATCTCATGTTTCCATACCTCGTCATATTTTATATTTTATATTTTTTAATGTTTAAATTGTCAATCCGAACCGCTCAATATGATATCAATACTAAAATATGTTTTAGATAAATTTTTTTTTTACTATTTATTAAGATAGGTACAAAATCACTGTTTTTGGACCGTTTAAAAACAGTGAGTTTGTACCCATCTAAAAAAATAGTAAAATATTTCAAAAATTATAAAATGTGGTTTCCAAGCATATTTTAATATGAATATCATATTGAATAGTTTGGATCAACAGTTTGGAATTTGAAAATAAAGATATAAAATGTGAGACATAATGAAGTATGAAATCTTGAGATATTAGAACCCTCCTCATATTCAATAACATATATTTACTACAAGACATTTTGTTTTAATTAAACAAATTAAATATTTTATTAATAAGATACAAACTATAAAATTTTATTAAAAATAACATATTTTATACGTAATATTTACAACTTTTTGGACTCTTAAGATGCCAATTTCCGTCGCCTCATCTTAAATATGCCCCTTGGGTTAGGAGTGCTTCCTTTTTTTTTTCCTATTTTTGAAAAAATAGAAAAAAAAAATATAAAATATAAAATATGCCTCTTGGGTTAGGAGTGCTTCAGTTATCTCTGAGGATACAGACTCTGGTCATGTTTGGTTGTGGAGTAAAATTAATGAGGATTAAATTGCTTATTCCATGCTACTCATCATATTTTACATATTATTTGGTAGTTGAAGTTATAACTTAAATTAATTTATTGGAGGAGTAAGATGTTGGGAAATGTGTATTTGCTTATGACAGTGGGTCATACAAGTGGAGTAAGTGTGGAGTAAGTTAATCCACCTAGAGAGATGGAGTAAGTTACACCAAATTAACTTTTTTTCTTACTCCATCTTACTCATATTTTACTCCTAGTTTGACTACTTAAATGTAGAGTAAAGAGTTTACTCCATCTCTTACTCCACAACCAAACATGATCTCTAAGTCTACTGAGAGAGGCATCAACTCAACTTTGGCAATATATCAGTTTTCAGAGTAGTCAATTGGAGGATTAATTGCTGGTGCATTCCTCTGGTTATCTAGAGAGTGTGTATTAATACAAAAAGAAATCATATGAAGAAAGACATGGTATATGTTTTTTTCACAAGAATAGGGTTCAAATGCACTATGATTTTATGCTCTAATATTTTTCATATTTTTTATCTTCGTTTTCAAATTTGAACAATTGATCTAAACTGTTCAACATGATCTTCATAATATAATATTCTTTGAGACCAATTTTTTTTTTTTTAAATTACTATCTTTTTACATAGATACAATGTCATTTTTTCGGATGGTCCATAATCTCCTTAACAGTGATTTTGTACCTATCTAAAAAATTCTAAAAAAATATAAAATTTGGTCTCCAAACATATTTTATTATGAAAATTATGTTGAGCAGTTTGAATTAACTGTTCGAACTATATATAGATATATATGAGGCCGGGCCCACTAGGAGCAAGGAAATCAGGGGTTAGCATCATCTTAGATATCAGATGTAAACCAGCAATACTGGGAGAATCTAATAATTAATATGGGAAAAGAGGCGTTTTGATGGGTATCAGATCAGTATGAGCCATTCATTCCACCTGTATCAAGATTTGTGCATTCATTTAGATTTGTGAGACGGATTTTTAATATAATCACCCGCGTGAATATTAACGCAGATTTAACGGCTCTGATCTCCTTATCTGAGATACCTAGGAGCAAAGGTAGAAACTGTTTCTATGGAGACGGTTTTCAGTGAGATGAATAGTAAATATATAATTAATACTTAGAAATTTAATAATTATTAGTTTGTCTAAATAATATAAACAAATCTAGTGATATATTATCTGAAAAATTCTTTTAGTATCTCGGCTCATTAAATTCAATTTTGCCCAAGTAAATTTTAGGATATTATTTGAAAATATTTGAGTTTGAATTTTAATTCTTATAAATAAAGTATTTATAATTTTGCTAACTTCTATTTTTGTAATCAAGGCTTTAAATAGTGATATATATGTTAAAGATGTTACAAAATGTATCCTATATTATGATAATTAAATTTTTAAAATTGTGTAGTCTCATAAAATTAATAGAATGATTGAAAGTTTTATCATGAGGCCACTTTCTTCATCTGCTTAAATTGTCTTTTTCCTTTGACATGATAAACACGGCATCTTATTCCATTCATGCATGTTATGTATATATGTTCCCTCTTTCACATTTGATTAAGACTAAGACGCATGCGTGCACCTCATGATGTTTCAAAATTCCCTCTTTTTACTAATTAATTTCATACCAATTAGCTTAATTCAATATATAGTGACTCAACTAACTATTCCTCTAATATCATTTTGGGCTGTTCGGCAGCACAATTAAATTCAGATTAAATTTTAATCCGAACTAAAGAACCGATATTCGAATGTCTTAATCTGTTGGTGAAAGCTAAAAAAATTAAAGGAAATAGTTGTGGTGCTACAGAAGTCTTAGGGAGACTTAATCCCTCCTTGCCGAATAGCACCATTGGTATCAAGTGTTTTCAAACAACACAATATGAATATATTTTGATGTTGATAGGGACATGTGCCACAGACCCTGAGAAGAGGCTTCCAAATCAGATCGAGAACCAGCTAAACAGGGCTCCCAGAGCCTTTTGAGTCCAATGGTCCAGTATGATTTTACTGTTTGGTTAAACCACAATTAAATCAGTAATTTTTAGAGTAGCTTAATAAATGGTAAAAAAATTTAAAAAATGTAAAATTTGGTCTCCAAGCACATTTTAATATAAATATCACATCTAACATTGATTTTTTGAACTTTAAAAATTGAAAAATGACTTAATTTCACGAGACCTCAGGAACAATCAATTTGATATTAGTAACTCTCTCTCTCTCTCTCTCTCTCTCTATATATATATATATAGAGGTTGGCTAATATTAAATCAGTTGTTCCTGAGATCTCATGCAACCAAGTCGTTTTTCAATTTTCGAAGTCCAAAACATCAATCCAAACCGTTAGATGTGTTCTCTCTATTAAAATATGGTTGGAGACCAAATTTTATATATTTTTTTTTGGAATTTTTTTTACTATTTATTAAGCCACTTTGAAAAACACTAATCCAACAGTGGCTTAACCAAACATTAAAACTAGAAGCCACCGTTGGATCAGCGATTTTCAAAGTGGCTTAATAGATAGTAAAAAAATTCCAAAAAATATAAAATTTGGTCTCCAAGCACATTTTAATACAGAGAAAATATCTAACGGTTTGGATCGATGTTTTGGACTTTGAAAATTGAAAAACGACTTAGTTGCACGGGACCTCAGGAACAACTGATTTGATATTAGTCAACCTCTATATATATAGATATATATATAATATTTTACTAAATAAGGGAGAATTTTATATAAACCCGTCAAAAACTTTGAAACTTAGAATTTCCCTCTCTAAAATTTGTAATACCGTATTTATCCTTCTAAATTTCAAAAACTCACAAATTTATCCAATTTATTGACTTTTTTATAAAACTATTTTTAAAAATTTATAAATTATTCATTTTATTCTTTATTAAAAAAAAAAAAGTATGTAACCTAGATATTAAAGTAAAATAAGCGGCCGAGAGGCCATTGCTAAAATAGCTTACCAATCCAACCAACAACCACACGTGTATAATTAAGATGTACATTATCAAATTAATTAATCATGCATCATCTCCATTTAATGTCATGCATCATCTCCATTTAATGTAAGGTGTTACCTGAAAAAGAATTGACAAGTTGAAAATCACACATCAGCCGAATTGCATTGACTCTTATATTATGTAAGTTTCAATTAGGGATGGCAACAAGTCGAACTAGGGTTAGCTCGTGACTCGTTCGTTTTCAAAATGAGCAAGCTACCGCTAGAGTTTGAGTTAAAAATTTGATTCGTGGCTCATTTTTTTTCGGTTTGAGTTAAAAATTTGATTCGTTTTCAAAATGAGCAAGCTACCGCTAGAGTTTTCAAAATGAGCAAGTTTTTTTTTTTCTGAGCGAGCTACAAGTTGCATGCTTTTTTGTCATCCGGATGACAATGAGCAAACCTTGACATAGCTCGTATAGCTCGTTCGTTTCTAAAACGAGTAAGCCAGGAGCAAACTAACACTAAGGTTCGAAGTTCAAACTAAAAAAATTGGCTCGTGGCTCGCTCGTTTTCGGATCCAGCTTGAGCGATTCTTGAGCCACGAGATTTCTTACCACCCCTAGTTCCAATACTCAAGCTCCCAATATATGTCCACTATTTCTGGATATTTTCATTTTTTAATAGATAATTAAACATTAATAACCGTTTTTAGCTAAATGTTAAGAATTATGTTTAATTAGACAAACATATTTGTCAATATTACATTTCAAAAATGGCAAATTTTTATGAATGATTAAAAATAATTGTTATGTTATACAAATTTCATATAGTTTGCTTATTATTACAAGTTACAACGCAATTTTTTTACTTTATATATAATTGTGAAGTTATAAAAATTTTAAGTTGTTATATTATTAACAAATATGTTGGTCTATTTAACAGTTAACATTTAGTTAGCTATTATAATACATTGAGTTTTCTATGAATAAACAATATATGGAGTTATGGACAGATTTGAGATAGGAGCATATGTTTTTTGATAACAATATTCAGTATTTCAATAATAAGTAGTTACTACTGTTGTCACTTGTGAGATTTAATTTACAAATATGATTTTACAGTGTTTTTTATTACCATCAAATTGAAGCTGTTATAATAATAGATAAATATCAGTTCTATAGAACAATTAAATTCCTCATAAACATGATAGAATAGAAGCATTGCTAAGAAAAATGCATCATATAACTGTTAATGTTTTTATTTGCTTATGTTACATCAAAAGTTTCATATAATAAAATGTACAATAACTTGTCAAGTATCAACGAGTCTATACCACATTAACTGTTAATACTAAGCAAGTTAAATGTACTACGTGCAAGAAAATTAAATAAAAAAAAAAGGAAAAGAAACAAAAATGTCTTTCTTATTTCCACTTTACGGTATTCCACCGCATTTACTGAAAATTTGTAGTGAGTTTAACAAAAAAGAGTTACAATAAGAAAAGAAAAAAAGAACAAACAAATTCTCCATTCTCCACTGACATAGCACCTATTAACATATTCAAAACACTAACTAGATTTGAAGTATCAAAATTGTTTGTTATTAAAATCAGGTGAAATATCATGCAAGGCCTTCCATTGTATACCGAAGATCTTTCGCCCAATCAGCTTTAAACAGCAAGGTCCGAAGTGTTTGCATCACATTGAAATCTGGATCCAACTTTCTTTGCCACCCCTATAAAATGTAAAATGTTCATAAAACATACCACATCAGTTTTGAGTATGAAATGATGTACCAGTCCGGTACCGGTTCAGTGATCTGTTTTGCTTATTTCTTTGTTCGTTGATTAATTTGGTTTTGTCTTCTGGGTTTTTTAAATGAACCAACTGAGAATATTACAAACTTCTTATGCTACGTGGTACTTTAGTTAATACCAAAAATTGAAAATACAGCAATTTAGTCATTTCATAATTAATTAATTCGCTTGCCATTGGTTATGTCATTAGACCACAAACAAAAAAACAAAGTTTGAATCCCACAAATGTCAGGTCTTATGAATCCATATCCTGGGTGCTATTTACAAGAATACCCCAGAAGAAAATAATGGCACTTATCCTGAGAACCAAAAAGGTAAAACCACAAACTGAATACATTGAGTTAATTTCAGAGAGTGACGCTATGGTATTATGCATAGCGCAGATTGATCCATACTTCAAATCAATATTTTCATTTTTAAAGTTCAAATAGTCAATCTAAACCTCTCAATGTGATCTCCATATGAAAATGTACTTGTAGACTAAATTTTACATTTTTTAGAATTGTTTTACAATTTTTTTAGATAGGTAGAAAATCACTACTTTTGAATGGTTAAAATTTCAAGATCAAGTATTTTTCTACCTATCTAAAAAATGTAAAATTTGATCTACAGGTACATTTTTATACAGACATCGTGTTGAACTGTTCAGATCGATTGTTTGGACTTTGAAAATGGAGATATTGATGCATAGTAAGAACCATTATGCGCTATTCATAGTACCATAGCCTCACTCAATTCCAGAAATGCAGGACTGAATAGGATAGCAAGGAGTTAAATAAACTTACCTCAAGAACTAAAGTGGTGACCATAACAGTGCACACATTGCCATCGATGTTGACCTTGTGGCGCCTC
Organism: Carex arenaria; assembly: GCA_964058825.1. Taxonomy (NCBI): domain Eukaryota; kingdom Viridiplantae; phylum Streptophyta; class Magnoliopsida; order Poales; family Cyperaceae; genus Carex; species Carex arenaria. The sequence goes on along the minus strand of CAXKVW010000059.1, from coordinate 70,063 downwards.
ACCTGATCGAGCAACTGATGCATGCACTCTGCTGGATGCACTACATCTCCCTCTGTGGTTCCCCAAAAAGTGAACGATTTCTCTACCTCCTGTTTTCACAAAAGAGCTTCAATTAGCAAAGAATAACGGTGGTGAAATAAAAAGCACCATGCAATGTGAGATTTGCGACTGGAGTCAATGTGAGAAGCAAAACATACTTGTGAGAAGCAAAACATACTTGTGGCATGTAATGTAGAGCTTTTAGTTGTACCTGTCATTTGACATAATGAGCTGGTAGTATCGGGTTTCATTTTTTCTTTTCTTTATTCCATTTCATCACATTTTGTTTGCTTTTTTCCACTCATGGAAAAAAAAAATATAAAAATGTTTGCTTCTGTCGCATAAAATCTAGTCAAAAGTGGGAAATATGCAAATGATGTAATACAGCACTGCCTATAGAAATATTTGTATAATAGCAACTATTCTAACAAACTCAATATTAACATAAAAACACATGATATTAGAATAAAATATAGAAGAAAAGGTCTGTAACAAAAATGTCTACCAGAACAAGAACCTTTCAATATTTGGCTTGGTCATAAAAAAAAGTATCAATATATTCATCCCAGACATGACAAAATATTTAAAATAGAAAAGGCAGATGCACTTCTGCTAATACAAATGAAACACAAAATTAATCAAGGTCACGGAACAAGCACAAGAATTTACGCATAAAATTCTCAAAGACTGCCAGAAACAGGACCAATCAAACTCATACACAGAATGGCCTGATTTGAATCAGTTTTCTTCAGAAAACTGAAACACTGTAACAGCCTGGGTGAACACAAAGGTTTTATCAGTAAATAACATTTAACTTTAAACAAGCAAATCCTGGAACCTAAGCTAAAAAAAAACATACCTCAATGAAGGCCTGAGGGTTGGGGCACTTCTGGTTCTTTGAAAGCCTAAGTGCTGACAGTGCAGCGGTACGGCCGTCTCGAAGTGCCACCGACTTGAAGAATTCAAGGAGGTTGACACGATCGGTGCTTGACAGCTCAGCAGTCATGCCCACGTCAAGGAAAACAACATGCGGCCTCGACTTCTTTGCGCTCTTTGAACGCACCACACGCACCAAGATGTTTCCCGGGTGCATGTCAGCATGCACAAAGTTGTCCACCTAAGAGAGAAAAAAAGAGAAGGGGGATAAAATCAGAGAAAGAACTAGCACATTAAAACCATGTCTGGTTGATTATAATCTTAGCTACTCCCATGATTTCAAAATTTTTAATCATGTACATTGAAATTTTATATAAGCCACCTCATGAAATGCTAAATGTGTGCTTGAAGCCTAGTGGTTAGAATTCCATTTAGTGGTTTGTGGAGCCTTGGGTTCAAATCCCAGTGAAAACACATGTATTTTTCACATACTACGCATTTTATGTTTCAGCCCCCCTATAAATTTTCTAGTTCCGTCCCTGGTTACATCTACTCACTACTTCCTATCTTCTGATTGCTATTTTTTAAGTTTTAAACCCTTAACAACAATTTGTCAGGCCTAAACACCTGCCTTCAGAATCCTTAACTAAATGAAAAAAAAAAATCAAGTAAAATAGAAAACAAATCCATATTCAGTGGGCAAAAGAAAGAAAAAAAGGTTTCATTCTGACTTTTTTTTTATATAGCCTGGCAATATTACTGTAAAGGTTTTTATACAAATCAAGGACCTCAACCTGAATGAAGGACCTCAACTTGAAACTTTTTCTAGAAAACCCCTGCTGGTATGCCCCAATTACACTTCAGCCACACCACTACTTTCTTATAATAACCCAATTTGCATCATAAGCATGGGCATACCAGAAAAACTCAAAATCCTAACCCTTTAATGAAAAATGCAGTAAGGTGCTGATAAACTCAGATTGGTACCAAACACTGGTACACCACAATCTGAGGCACATATACTGAAAAAAAAAGAAGTAAAAGTTTCAAGTGTAATTACCAGAAGCATTTTCAGAAGAGCATGGGTTCCAATGTGTGCAAGAGCACTCTTCAACCGATCATGGCCCTCCAGCTCATCAACATAACGCGAGACGCTGTCACCATCTTCATAAGTCTCGACCAGCACAGCTGGGTGCACAAGCGGGTAAACGGGTCTAGGAAATGACACATCCTTCCAGCGCCTGAAGTTATATATAAACCGGCTGAGATGTGCGGCCTCCCTTGCCAAATCTACCTGAGCCATCATAAAAACCGCAAACTGTTGCACACTCTCGTCAAGTCTCAACCATCTTAGCGTAGGAATGCAATTTGAAATTTTTGCAACGGCATTTATTATGTTGAAATCCCGTCTGATTGCTTCTCCCACACCTGGGTGCCTCACCTTAACAGCAACTGTAAGTTGCTTCTTGGCATTTTTTAAACGGGCTCGGTGCACCTGAGCCACACTACCAGATGCAACTGGTTCCTCCTCGAAATCATCAAAGATGTCAGAGATTTTACGCCCAAATGACTTCTCAACAGTTTTCTTGGTGTAAGCAAAGCTGTGTGCTGGTGCTTTGGTGTGGAGCTTAGAGAGCTCAGAGCACAGATCAGCAGGGAACAAATCGGGCCTGGTTGCAGCCCACTGGCCCCATTTTATGAATGCGGGGCCCGCTTCCTCTAGGGTTCGACGGACCACATGCAACCAAGTCTGTCTGAACTGGCCATCAAATCGCTCCGCAAAAGGAGCCATGACTATGCTAGGTGTAAATAGAAATGCAAGGTACACTGACCTTATGAGTAATACTACAAACTCAGCTACTGAGAGAACAAAATTGGTGAGGTACACACGGCCGTCTTGTGCATGCATGTAAATGGAATTACTTTCGGGAAATGAATAATCACCGTCAGCATGGGCACGTGTTGTTATTGCTGCGCCACCAGCTGTAAATGCAAAAAGGTATGGTACCACATGGTACCGTTGCGCAGCTAGGGTTAAGGCACATGCGATCCGACTCACAACTGCAGAGGACACTGGTATAGAATGTTTCAAACTGGACAGTCGTTTCCATGCAGTCTGAACCTGGTACGCCATTGTACCAGTGTAAGAGAGGGAAGAGAAAGCTTTCATGCCATGTTGGCTTGTGTAAGGGTTCCCCCTATTGGATAAAAGAAAGGATTTGTATTGTGAGAAACCTCTAGACGAGTGTACCATGGTACGAGTTGTGAATGATGCGGCATGATTGTGTAGCTCGGTTGGGTGAGGCTTTGCACTTGCAAGGAAAGATCGGCTGAGCTCTCTGATCTTTCCCAGCTCATCCTTTTTACTTAGAAAAAGCAACCTAAAGGAGTTGGATAAACACTGAACTTAGTCACTAATTAAGAACCTGCGTTGTTAATACAAATAGGATCCCATACTGTTTTGATTGAGGTAAAGCGCGCTACTTTTACACATTTTGAAAAATAACAACTGAAACCTAATTATTTCCTTGATCAACATAAAGCATAGCATCTTCCATTCAAAATCACAAATTTGCTCCTTTTGATCACTATACCTCAATTACGGGTCAAATTTGATAGTTTTCCATCCTAATTTTCAGTAAAGTAACAACAAATAGGAGATACATAACTAGAGAGAAACAAACCTCGACATCATGCTCCCAAATTGAAACCCCTTTGGCAAGAGGTATCAACAACCTGAAACACAAACGGAGGAACCGCGTAAGAAACTGCTCCTCCTATGCAATGAACAACCGATTCGAAAAACCGATGGCGCTACTAACATGTCGGGAGGCGCCCGATTGGATCACTGACACGCTCGATTCTGAGATTTCTCTGAGAGAGAGAGAGAGAGAGATGTGAAGAGGAAGAGAGGCTGCGCAAGGAAGGGATCCAAAGCAGCCACGCCGCACGAGAGAGAGAGAGAGAGAGAGAGAAATGGAGAGGAGAGAATTGGATAGTCTCCAGTCAGAGATGCACATGTCTTCCATCGGGAGACGCCGCCAAGGAAACGGGAGAAGAATCTCAGCCGTTGGATGGAAAGATCGTGATCGGAAGTCGGCAGAACTACCATTCGACCCACCCTTTCCGTTAGAGTGGGGCCCGTTGTCAGTCTCGGTATCAAGAAAATTGAGAGTGAGAGTTCGGACCAGTATCCCCTGAAGTAACCGAATTTTTTAGTTTTGATTGGACCGTCCGATCAGAAATTCGGGCCAATTCGGCGAGTGATGGAACACACGGGGCCCTTTAATATTCGTGTTAGAGCAGATCGGACGGTGTGGATCAACTCAGAAATTTGGTTACTTCAGGGGATCCGACTTAGGTTGATGCCAGTCCGAAGGAAATTTAGAGTAATTATTTTAACAGAATAGTTTTTACTTCATGCAGCGCACTTACCATATGCAGCGCTGTTTTGATTCTATAGTCGGTGCGCTGCATGAAGCATAAACATCTCTGTTAAAATACTTACCCGCAAATAAGGGCATTGATGGAACAAAGAAAAGTAGAATATCTTTATTCTGGATGAAAGCTATGTGTATTTTTAAAAGTTAGAATAACAAGTCAGAAAATTAAACTATTAAAATTGATCGAAATATATAACAGTTTTGTCATTTTATTATAATATCTATTTAAAAGAGTGTTTATTTTAACAGAGAGACCCTTTGTGGTTTTGAATGGTCATAAAATTAATAAAAAAAAATTAACATAGCGTCATCAAAAGAGACTTGAATAAATAGTGGAGACAATTTAAAGTTTATAACTTTGAGACATGAAAAATAGAGTAGACCTAGGGTGTTCTCAAGCTCATCAAGTCTTTCGGTGAGGTTAATTATAAAATCTATCAAATTAATTTTAATGATGAATTCAAACTGTTAAATCGATCTACTTCACTGGAAAATAAATATGCTGTTATTCCAATGGAATAACATGACCCTTTTATCCCTTCCATGTGCGAATCTCAATGTAGAAATTTTTTGGTACACGAATCTAAAAAAAATTGAATGGTTGGAATTGGTATAATAGGGTCCTGTTATTCCATTGGAATAGCAGCAGATTTATTGTGAAGGTGATCCGTTTATATGTCAAATTTATAAATTTTCAAATTAATTTAGTATAAAGTCAACTGATCATTTTAAGCGGTAAAAAAATGATGAAAAATAAATGTATTAAAATTAACTTTAAAATCTTATTTTTTTTTAACCACTTAACTTTATACTAAATAAATTTATAAATTTGACATGTAATTGTGTCACTCATGAAATAGATCGGTTCCAACGGTTTGAATTAGTCATTTAAAATCATTCTGATATATATATTTGGAGCTAAGCTCATCAATCCTTAATTAGTGAGCTTAAAGAACATCTTAATTCTACTGAGAAAAATATTTTGATACTCTATGTACAGTTATGATATTTAAAGTTTATTTTATATTAGATTAAAATGCCAAAAACTGAACATATAAAATTGATCTATTATAGCTAACTAAATTCGTTTATTTTTTATCACTTGATCTAGTATAAAAGGAACTTAAAAATAAAAAATAAAAGAGGTGCAAATATACCTCGTGAAAATAAACAATGTCAACCATTTGAGTTCACTATTAAAAAAAATATATAAATAAAAGCTACATGAGATTTTGATATTTTGTGACATTAATTATATATATAAGCTTGCGCCATTAGAACCTAGCTATTCATATATTTGTCTGGAAATTAATTAAGATTGTGGGCATGATATCTACATATGTATGTGTGTGTGTGTGTGTGTACACAATATCAACCATAGGTATAATCTTAATATTATATATGCTATACATGTGTGCATATATTATCATACATGTATCTATTTTTTTTATAAGAAACATTACATGCATGTATATATAATACAAACATTTTTTTGTGACCTTAATTTCAGTCATGTACGTTTATACATGCGCGCCAAAAAAATTCAATTTTTTTAAACAAGGAATTAAGTCAACTCAAATTCAATGTACATTATTTATACCTTCCTTAAAAAATCTAATATAATTAAAATCGGTTTTTGATCCATTGAACTTACATAAGGGTAAAATTTATGAATAGAGGAAAGTATAAATATTCTCCTACTCATATCATTGATAAATAACTTCCAAACCAAATATATATACATCTAGACATCTAGTTATATATCTATCTTATGAACTTCACAACAATCAATATATATATTTATATATATAGCCTTCATCCTAAAATCTTCTCTAAATTTGCAAAGGAAGAAATTTATCAACATGAATTTCTTTGAGGAACAATTTGATTTGCTCAACCCTTTTCAAGTTGTCGATACACCACCGCCTCGCATGGAAGATATCCTCTCATCCTCCACCATCGACCAATCGACCGATACAGTTTCAAATCGGTCCCGTTTCAACAACAAAGCTTGCGAAAACAAACACCGTGCATCCGTCATCTTCAGGTCGATCAATCTCATGCAACCAAAACCTAAATTTGTTTTCATTCCAACCCCATTCTACACTCCTCCTGCAACAAAGGTTGCTAGTCAAAATGATGCAAATGATATGACTACCACTAGATCGACCGTAGATCGAAGCGTTTCGCGTAAGCACTCGCTGGTAGGATCCAAATCCACTTGCTTGAACACCATGCCGGAAATTGAACCGAAATCTGCACCTCTGATATCTTGGTTTAACCCAAAAATTGAGCCGAAAACCAAACAGGCATGCGAAATCCTGAAATGCAACGCTCAGCAGCCGAAAATTGAACCCGGGTATAATTTATGGGACAACACTAATCCTTATTGGAATAGTGTTCCAGTTCTAAACTTGAAGCAAAAACAACCTAAAATCGAACCGGTGCCTTATGGCGCAATCGAGTACAACACTCGTCCTTGGAATAGTATACAAGTTGAAGATGTGAAGAATAAGCAACCAAAAATGGAACCAATTCCAGCACACGACTTCCGGTGCAGCGCTTCTTCAACAGGTACGATGTCAGTGCAGCTTTATAATCATAGATGCACCATATGCAGTAAGGCATTTCCTTCTCCGCAAAGTCTCGGTGGCCATATGAGCGCACACGTGAGGAAGATCAATAAGAGAGCGCCGAACAATCAAACTAAGAAACGTTGTAAGAGGGAGTATATTAATATTTAAGTTGTGTTTTTAATTAAGTTTTTAGCTAGCTAGAATGGTAGCTCAAATTCATGTTAGGGTTCATAAAATAGCGGTAGAATGCATGCGGCTTTAATGGCGTTTATGATGTTATATGGTGAGAGAGAAGTAGGTGTAAGAGTAGATGTGAGGGTTTTTTTTTTTTTTAAAAAATTAGATTTTTGTCATTTCAAACAAAATGATTAATTGCTTCCTCTTGAACTCACTAATTAGATAGTGAATGTGAGTTCTTTTTATTTCTGTTTCATTATATTTTCTTTGCACCTCTTCAATCTTCATGATCCTATATATATGCAAACGGAAATATTTTTTGTTTTGAAACATTTGAAATGACTTGGTAGTGGGGGGTGTGTGTGTGTGTGTGTATTAGATTAGGCTTGGTGCATATGACATTTTACTTTGTTATATAGAAATTTTCATTTCTCAACACTGTTTTTGTGTTTTGCAGAAAAATAAACAGAAAACTCTAAACCCTAAACCCTAGTCCTATCAGAATATATTGTTACAACTTATTTTTCTTTAAATGAAATTATATATAAGGAAGCATTAATTTAATTTTTCCTTGTTTCTTGCATTCAAAATATGCATGCATTAACATATGTATATTCATTGTATCTTTCTCATTTTTGCCTTTTCTCCATACCATTGTCATTTAAAATGAATGTATATATTATGACATCTTTTGTGATATGAATCATGAAGTTGAATGAACAATGCATAATTGCATATACATCATCTGCATTAATTGGTAAGTATTTATTATAATTTTCTTGCTGCCTATCAAAACAAATAAGAAACATTTTAATATTTATATTCAAGTAAACGAAATAAAATATGTTATATATATATAATGTTCAAAATTTAAAGTTTTCCTAATACTTTTTATTATTAGGTTATTGTAAATAAATAAATGTGCATTTAGAAACAAAAAATTATTGATATTTGAAGTAAGTAGTTTTCACAAACCTCTTTGGCTTTAGCACATGCATCATGTATATATTTTCTATATTTCTACCTTCGTTGGCTATATTTAATTTTCCATTTTTCTACCTTCGTTGGTTAAATTAAATAAAGAAGTAACAATTGTACAATATTGAAGTGATTAATTTTGTCCGCTCGCATCAAGCTGCGTGCACACTTAATCTGTACGAATATTAATTGAAGTGAGCGCGCTCTAATATTGAAGCAGCAAGAATCAGTCATCAAGCAGATTAGACGGGAGAACTAGTCTTTGGTCTAGTGGCTAAGGCACATAATTTCTATGTGAGAGGTCATGAGTTCGAAACCCAGATGGAAAAATAATTTGTTATTATAACAAAGGTATTAAATAGTTGGTGGTTTGACCTCCAACTTTTACTCAAAAAAAAAAAAAAAAAAGCAAATTAGACGGAAGTATAGAACTCATAACCAAACTCAAATTTTAATCCGATAGACATCAGACATGTACACTCTTTTCTCAAAACGCGGGCACAAGTAAAATAAAGGGTCGTCGCTCAATTCATATATAGAGATTCTCATGCAAACATATTTAAATATGTATAAATATTAACTATTTCGTAAATTTAAACTGTCTGTATATATAAATGTCAATGCCTAACAGACATCAGCAACGGAGCAACTGCGACCGAGACATCTGCGACCGAATTTGGTCCTCTGCAACCGATTTTGGCATCTGTGACCGGCACCTTACCCATCTGAGACCGATTTGGCCAGTCACAGATGGGCTTTTCTGCTGTAGTGAGACAACTTAGATTAGACATCGAACGAATCTCGATATATATGATGTTCATGGGAATGAATGAAGTTAGGAACACCTCCAAAGAATCTGAATCCTCCCAGGTACCTGACTCAAGCAAATTGAAACGGACAGTCCAAATTAACTCAAAACGGTATCTATTATTCGGAGATAGCGGAGGGACAGTATTATTTGTGCTTTGAGATTCGTGCTTAGATAAAAGAACAATTCTGTACCGGACCGTCTACTGTTTCTAATTAATCGTGCTTTAAAATTCGTGCATAATGTATTTGAACGGTTCAGATTTTCTAAATAGTCAAAATATGAGATATTGGGGGCAGGGGGTAGGGGGCAGGGGCGGAGTCAGACTTTCAGGCTATGGGGTCAAACATGAATGGGGGTCAAATATGTAAAAAAATTCTACTACGAATGGAAATCAATTTCACCTTATTCATAATATTTTAGTTTAAATTATATTAAAAATAGAGTATAAATAAAAAAAAATTGCAAACCATTAAATGTATGTAGCTCCGTCTCTGATTGGGGGAAGGGGTATCCTCTCCAATATGTATAAAAGATTCCCTTCATTTTACGGTTTGAGATTTACTTGTAGCTGTTTTGAGATTCTGGTTACGCAAAGTTAAAAGAACAATCTCAATCTACTAATTCTAAAAAATTCCCTTTTACAGTACCGAGAGGATGTGAATTGGGGGCAAGAGGCGTGAATTTAAAAATTTGGACCATTCAAATTCTTTCTGCACAAATCTCAAAGCACATTAATATTGGCCCCTTTCATTTTAAATTGGTATTGAAAATAAATTGGCCTGATTCTGAATCAACCCAAAATAAATACGGACTCGGAAGGAGGGGCCACGTACTTCTGATGGCATTGGACCAAAATCAGTAATGAATCTATCTGATTCGCTTTAATATTCGGGAGAGGAGGCTGTCCGATGCCCATCGGACTGAGTTGGGTTCGATGGGTGGTTTATACCGTCCGATTCACTTCAAGATCTGTGCACACGGATATTAAAGCAAGAAACACGGATATTAAAGTGATACGCACAGATCTTGAAGTGGATCGGACGGTGAAAACAACTCATCGAACCCAACTCAGTCCGATGGGCATCGGACAGCCCCCTCTCCCTTAATATTCAAGCAAACTTAATCCGTACGGATTTTGAAGCAGTAGGTACTAGGTACCAATCTTAAAGCGAATCAGGTAGCTCCACCTAGCATCAGGGGCGGACCCAAGTTGAACCGTGGGGGGCAGCTGCCTCCTCCTGGATTTTTCGTTTTAGTGCAAGTCGGGATGTTTCGATCGACTTTGTCCCTCTCTGGAAATTTTTTTGCCCCCCGCTGGATGTTTTATTTGTTGTTCAGGTTAAATTTAGAGTTAAAATTAAAATAATTTTTTTCAATTATGATTAATAATTAAAATTATATATTAAAATATCAGAAATTACAAGTCAGAGTATTGAAAAGTATAGATTAAAACATTATTTTTTTATTAAGTATTTAATTAATTAATGGATTTGAACCCCATTAGCTATTTAAATCCGATTCGATATCCCCCCCGACAAAAATCCTGGATCTGCCCCTGCCGAGCATTAGACCATAATCACGCAAATCTTAGTGCAAATCATACGACTTTGAATAGGCATCTGATTGATTTACACCTCGTTCTTCTGTACCTGAAAGCGAATTAATTTAAAGGGGTTGTGAGATAAATAACTAAAGAAGTCAATATTGTTTTAATAATGTTGTAATTTTATATTTCAAAAAAAGAATGTTGCAATTTTATAGTTTGTTGTAATTTTTTTTATATTTTTAATACAAATTTATAGTTTGTTTCTGAAATATTCATTTAATAAGTAAAATTTATATTTTGTTCTAAATATTTGTTGTTGGATATTATTATTTTTTATTAAATTTTAGTCTATTGTAGTAAAAAAAAAATTAATATCTTGTCATGATCCACATATCACCTCATTTTAATCGTGGGTAGATTTATCTACAATAGGGGGCGGAACTCAGACCTGGCTAAAGGTGACTAAGCTATCCTATGATTTTAAAATTTTAATTATGTATATACTATATTGACATTTTATGGAATTTTATTTTTCTTTTAACTTTTTATATAATCCAATTCTCTCAATAAATAACAAATGTTGAGTTATAATCTAGTAGTTAGAACTCTATTTTGTAGTTGAGAAAGTATGAATTCAAATCTCACTCACCACATATTTTGTATATTAATTTTCAACTACTCTTATTGAAATTTTATAATTCCACCCTGACATACAGCACAATTGTTACCACAATTATTACTCATGTTATTATTATGATTATTATTTTAGTTGCATAATAAATTTGCTTGCACTCCAAGAAAGCATAATGAAGGTCAAACCTCGTTCCCTTTGCTTTGCAGTAACAAAAAGGCGGAGGGTTCATACACCGATACACCGCACTTATCTGAACCTGCCAAAACGGGGAATTCTTATCATCTAATGTAACAGAATATTTCTGTTTGGATTTTTACCGTCCATTCAGAATCCGCACGAATATTAATGCATCCCGTGCGATCCACCTCGGATTGAATTGGCTCAGATTCTAATCGGACGGCCAAGATCTAAACATAAATATTCTGTTACCTCAGAGAAAATGGATTCCCAAACGGCAAGTGATCCAAATCTAATAACACAGATCACACCATTTAAGCTTTGCTTCAACAAAAGCGGATAATAAATAACACGTGAAGAGGATTTATTTAGCAGTATAGATCCTCTGCGGCAGGAAGGTACAGCTCTTCGTATGTCAAGAAATTTGCCTATTATTTTACTAAAATAACATAATTTATCCGAAGATAATCACAGAACAAGGTTCCAATGACGGTGACAAGTTACATTGTTTAAAAAATGGGCCAGTCTGAGGGTGTCTTGACCCGCTACATCCGGTGATAGTAATATAAACTACATGAAATCAACAACTCTGCATTGAAGAATGAGAAAGGAAAGCGTTGCAGTCTTGCACCATTTGATTTTATATCAGATCCGTTTGTTACATATAAGAACGAATCTTAAAGAGTCTATGTGCATTACATGAGTGGACCAGATTGGTCTAAGTTCTGATCGGACGGTCAGGAGCTAAACCTAAACGGTTCGTTATATAAAGGAGAGGAATGGACTCCATCCATCTAGGATTAAAATTAGGAATTTGGAAATTACGAAGGAGCCCCGGGAGCACATGGTCTGTCTCTCCGTTTCTCTCTCCTTCAAAATCGTGCGCCATTTTTGTGTATAAATCCTGTCGCTGCGTTGGATGCGTCCCCCGACTCTGCTCTCTCTCACCATCGACTCCGCGCTGCTCCACATCTCCCGCTTTTGCGATCTATCCCATATCCCCGATCCCATCCTCATCCAACTCTTTTTGGTACACACCCCTCTCTTCCTGTTTTATCATTACGTCACATTTCCCTGTCGGATCAGTACGAACTGGGACAGATTTTATGGATCTAGGGTTAATTGCGATGATTTAGAAACCGGGATGCTGAATTTGTCGGAAACAATCTGATAGATCATATTTGTTTTAATTTTTTAATATTGTGCTTTGATTTCGATTCTTAAATTGTATTTACCTCTTTTGAGTTGTGAAAGTTCGATCTGGGTCCGTACAATGCGCAATGAGGTTTGATCCGTGGAAATTAATGTTCATCTATAAGATATTTGTTGATTTAAAGGGGAAAAGTGAGAGAGTTGTATATGTAATCGAAGTGGTTCAATCACTTGTAGTTAAGAGTATTAGTATAGATCTGGGGAAATAGAAGTGACTTGTATTTATTAGTCTGTTTGATTTAAGAGGATTTGAAAGACAATTACATCAAACACATCATCATTCTTATTTCAAATCACAGGGTAGTTAAGACAAAAAACCTGTAGAATTGGGATCAAGTTAGTGAAGTTGTGTTAGATTTGCTTTGGGATGAAGCTGATAGAGCTCTTAGTTATTTCTGTGAGATATTTGGGTTTAGAGATTAATTTGAACAGAGAAGCTAATAGAGTTGCATTGCTACTGCTTTTTGGAAAATCATGTCGATATTTTCCACTGCCCTTTTCTTTTTAGTAGTTCTGTTAGTACTGTAATACATTAAATTAGCACATATTTTACCAGAGTTCAGTACAGATCTGGGCTAATTGTGGGTTGGTGAGTATATTTTGAAATTTGGAGTAAATAGAAACCTATATGGCGAAGAGGATGTGAGAGACAAAGACAATAAGCACATTAAATGATTTCTTTTACAAAATCATGCACTGGTTAACCCCTGGATATTTCTATTCATAGATAACCTAACATTGGCACTACTGCCTAATGCTTGTACAATTCTTATTTCTTAGAGGGACTAAAAAATGGCCTGTACCATTACAAATTTTCACCATTGTAAGATTGTTTTTATCTGATTCTTATGAAATTTTCATTGGATTGGACCTCTTTAATGCCGTCACTTCCATAATTCATTTCATATGGCTATACTCTCTTGTTAATGTTATTTTGATAAATGTTGTGTATGATTTTTTTGTTTTCAGGGAACTCTGCAAGCTGGTAAGCTTACTGAGAAGGTGTTGAAGTTGTTTATAGACACAGGAAGTGAAGAAATTTTGACCCTCATTCGTTCCCTTAACATCAAGCCGATTCTTACCCCTGTTCTTCCGACAAGTATGCTTCTTTTCTATTATTTTCATACAATTCGTTGCACATATGAGATATATCATACTGGGTGGGTGTATAATAGCAACCTAGCTTGTATGGATACAATTGCAAGATATGGATTTGGTAAAAAAATTGTAGAAAAACTGTTACGAGTTATTCAGATTGGTGTCTATTCAAATTGATACCATACATGCAAGGCCAGAATGGATTTGTACATGTGCCTACCTGGTACTGGTACAGCTATGTAAAAGTTCTTATTTACAGTTACTGATACTGGACAACAGTAAGAGACCATATAGTATTATACTATTATTTAAGGTAGATGGTAAAAAATGGCGGTAAGCTGTAATATATTTTGCATGACCATATTTTTTTTCATATTGACAGGGTGCTCTGAGAAATTTTGAGAAAAAATGGCAGTGCAAATTGAAGACAGTGAAGTTGACATTGTTATTGCCGCGCTTCACCCAAACCTAACCCCATTTCTAGAAGCATGGCGTCCCTTCTTCTCCCGCTTCCACATAATAGTAGTTAAAGACCCGGAACTTGATTCAGATCTCCAAATCGCCCCCGGTTTCGACCTCAAAATCTACACAAAATCTGACATAGAAGCTGTTGCCAAGTCATCCTCTATTAACTTCTCTGGCCACTCGTGCCGCTACTTTGGTTACTTGGTTTCACGCAAGAAGTATGTAATTTCTATTGACCAAGACTCTCTACCGGCAAAAGACCCGTCTGGTTTAGTGACTGACGCAGTGGCCCAGCACATAACCAACCTTGCCACACCCGCCACACCATTCTTCTTCAACACTCTATATGACCCATTTCGCCCGGGAGCGGACTTTGTGCGTGGGTACCCATTCAGCATGCGTTGTGGGGTCCCGTGCGTGCTTTCATGTGGCCTTTGGTTGAATGTTGCAGATTACGATGCACTGACTCAGTCAGTTAAGCCGAATGAGCGCAATTCACGATATGTTGATGCAGTGATGACTGTACCGGTTGGTGCAATGATGCCGGCTAGTGGAATAAACATAGCTTTTGACAGGCTGGCGTTGGGGCCCGCACTGCTTCCTGGTGTTCACTTCACAGGTGAAGGGAAGCGAAGGTGGGAAACCCTAGAAGATATCTGGTCGGGTTTATGTGCAAAAGTGGTATCCGACCATCTAGGGTTTGGGGTTAAAACCGGTTTACCTTATGTACATAGAGAAGGTGATGGAACCAAACCGCATGGTAGTTTGAACAAAGAATCAGAAAAGGTTAAATTGTTGGATGATGCATTGCCGTTCTTTCAGTCGGTTAAAATTTCTCGTAATGCCACCACAGCAGTTGATTGTGTGGCTGAGTTGTCTGGGATGGTGAAAGAGAAGCTTGGTGCTGTGAGCCCGGTGTTTGCAAGTGCAGCAAATGCCATGGATGAGTGGGTTAATCTGTGGAAGTCTGTTGGTGCTCAGGCTGAATAGGTTCGTTTCGGTTTGGCAGTTATATTTTCTTTCTCTATGTTGCCTCTTATATACTTTAAATGGTTTATAAAATTGAGTCGATTTATGTGATGGGTAGTATGGCTGGACTCTGGAGGTTTAAATTTGTTGAATAAGTTGTTGTTGGTATTGGCACAAGTACTTGAAAACATTCACAATATTTTATTTGTGATGTTCTTCGCTTGAATTGTGTTTGATTAGTATTTGAACAAGTAACTTGTCTGATTCATATTTCTTGGTGACTCGGATAAAACTTACTTAGAGATATAACATTTTGTAGGTTTTTTCTTTCTTGTTGTAGACAATTGCCTGCTATTAGATTTCATTAAAAAAAAAATATCTATGTTTACAATTTTGAGCAGTATTTGTATGGAAAGCTTAAAAATTAGTGATTAGTATTAATTTCTGTTAGTGCCATTATGAACAAATTATTATTCGTCATTATAATTAGATAAATATTATCAATTTTAGTATTTTTTAATAATATTTTTATATTTATTTTAATAAATATCTGATCCGATCCATATTTGTATCTGTATCTGGAAAATTAAAAAGAGATATGAATATGATTTAATATATATTATGAACAAATAATGTTATTCATTATTATAATTAGAAAAAAAATATTATGAACTTTATATTATAAACAAATTATAGTATTTTTTTAATAATATTTTTATATTTTTTCAATAAATATTCAGTTCGCCCTGTGTCCGTATCTTAAAAAATTAAAAAGAAAAAAGAGATGTAGATATGGTTTTTCTATCCACTCCGTTTTCACCCCTAGTTGTGATTTATACTTGCATTTGATTCATTCTTTTGTGGGGAATATATGGAGTAGAACTATGTGTTCTTAAAGTGTATCATGCTTTTTGAAAACTTAATTCTAAAATTTATCAAATTAGCTTCAATGAATTCAAACTTTCAAAATCAATTTACTTAACGATGATGCATATATATGAAAAATTTTAAATTTATTTATATAACAATCAAATGGTAAAAAAAATTATAAGTTAATATTAATAATTTTTATTAAAGGGTTCTGATATATTTCCAGCATTTTTTAGATGTTATTTTCGAAAATTGAACTTGCATCTCTTCGAAAAGAGACCGAGACTCGTGCCACCGTATTAATTTGAAAATTTATAAATTTTATATGTAAATGCATCTTGAAATAAATTGGTTTTATTGTTCTACTCGAGTATAATTATATGAACATATGGAGTAGAGCTATGGTGTTCCTAAGTTCACCAAGGTTCTTTGTGAACTCAACTCTAAAATCTATCGAATTGGTTTTAAACCACGAATCCAAACCGTTGAAATCTTTATACCTTACGAGTGATGTGTTTATAAAATAAATGCATTGAAACCAATTCGATAGGGAGAAGGATTTCATCAGTTTGAATTCGTCATTTGAAGTCAATCCGATAAATTTTAGAATTGAGTTCACAAAGAAATTTGATAAACTTAAGAACACCCTAGTTTTACTATGAACATATTTTCATTTTTCCTAAAATAATTTATTTGTGGGTTACTGTATTTGATACGCCCCGTCCAGGTAGGAGCGGGCCGTACTACTGGACCTCTTCCTTACTTGGCTCGTCCTACTTCGAGACAGCGGGCTGAGATTGAATGGTGGAGTGTCATGCTAAGAATGTAGTGTGTGTGTGTGTGAGGTACTTAACTCTAGTCTATCATACCTCAGTAAGTGTGTTTAAAGTCCAACCCATAATAAATGAAGTTCAGCATCTTAAATAGGCTTAGCTGTCTGTACGGGCGGTAATAACACCGTATTTACTGTCGGCGAAGACAGTTACGGTGAGTGTAAGCTGAGGCCGAACTGGGCCTTTCTGGACTGGTGCCAGGTAGGGCCTAGTTCGAGCGTATCTTCTTCTGGGCCTTGTCAGGCCAACTTCTACCGATCCCTGCTCATCTTCGCACGGTCTCAGCATGGGAGCCCGATTTGAGCAGCTTTCAGTCCGGAGCTGTTCATGGTGTTCCGAAGGTCGGTTTCGGCCTGGACTCTCTTCATGACTTCGGTCTGGCTTAGGTTAGAGGTCTGAGACCGAGCCTATTCACAATCTGAAGCCTGTCTTCATTATGGGCCATCGGCACAGGGCTCTATCAGTATTTAAAAATGAAAAAGAAAGTGTAAAGGCTTGTAGCCGTAGGCCTGAAGCGGCTGGTAGAATCAACCTTTCTAAAGCCATAACAGCATATGTACCTTTTTCATGTAAAGAATACAAATGAGTAGGCCACAAGATAAAACCAAGCCCAGCTAAACTTCTTTTGCTTTATTTCGTACCTTTTATATTATATTATCTTGCCATTGTACTACTAAGGCATAATTAGTTATTTATTAGATAAATATATTAATGTTTACTGTTCAAGTGTGATACCAAATGATTGCATCCCAGCCTAGATAGTACATGAAGCAAGAGGATGATGCTTCTATTATAATCATTTATATATATATAATTAAATCTATATTAGGCAAGTGAATATGAACTTTTTTAAAATTCTTAGTTTGTTGGTATTGGTGCTTTAGTGAATTTGAAAATTTCTTTAGTAATTGTTCTTTATTTAGGCTTATAGGCTTATAGCATACAACTCTTTAAGACGTTTGGATGAATCAAGAAATAGAGCAAAAATAGAGCTAATTTCAAAATTGAGAATAGTAGCTAACCCAATATTTTATTGTGTTAGTAGAATAATGAGAAAACCTACAAAAAACAAATGAGGAATAGTCCATATTTGCTAATCCAATCACATCGAAACGTAGAATAATAGAATAGTAGTTCGGAATAGTGCTAATCGGGATTAGTGACTATTCTTCACCCATCCAAACGGATTACACCTTTAACAGTAGAGATTTTCTAGGGATGATGAAAATGGAACTGGGTGTATCTGATGGGCATCGAACCAAATTCGGTCTTATATCCGGTCAGAATTGTTCAATCTGCTTTAAGATTCGTGCATACAATTTATTTTAAAATCTGTCCTTTGAATCTAAACCAGATGCGCAACTTGGCATGATGAAAATTGTACCCTTTATCAATAACTTGTTAAAATGAATTAGCCTCTTTACATTTCAGATAAAGGGTAACATTCTGGTATAGAATAAAACCAGATCCAGTTTTGCTGAATTTCTTTTAAAATTCATTTGTATATGACAAAACTATATATATAAAAAAAAAAAAAATTAATCCTCAGAATGATCAGGTGATCAAATGTCCGAATACCACCAAAATCTTTCATTAACTAATTAAGCTAAGAGTCATATAGCTTTTAAAGCCATCAAAGAGCAACTTGGCATTAACAAATTAATTAACCTTGGTCCCTTCCACATCACTAATGTACTTTTATAAATAAATTATAACCCTCATTATATCAATATCATCATGACCATAATCATTACTTATCTCAAATGCTTCACTAATACACCCCTATAAGAAACCCACTTCTTCACTAATACCTGATCATTCTGGTATAGAATAAAACCAGATCCAGTTTTGCTGAATTTCTTTTAAAATTCATTTGTATATGACAAAACTATATATATAAAAAAAAAAAAAATTAATCCTCAGAATGATCAGGTGATCAAATGTCCGAATACCACCAAAATCTTTCATTAACTAATTAAGCTAAGAGTCATATAGCTTTTAAAGCCATCAAAGAGCAACTTGGCATTAACAAATTAATTAACCTTGGTCCCTTCCACATCACTAATGTACTTTTATAAATAAATTATAACCCTCATTATATCAATATCATCATGACCATAATCATTACTTATCTCAAATGCTTCACTAATACACCCCTATAAGAAACCCACTTCTTCCCAATTTCAATTGCAATTCAAAATAACATCACCTCTCTTCAATTCTAAAAAAACATGTCAAGGATAGACTCACTAGAGGTGGTACCAATGAAATTGGTACGTTGGCACTCGCGTCGAAAGTTTCAGATGAGAAGAGCAAACGTGATTGTTAAGTCGGTACGACTTGGGAGTAGGCGTCAGAAACTAACATTGCGGCGACTGGTACGGTGGCCGGTTGTGCGGTGGTGCATGGTGGTGAATTTAATGGGACCCATTAAGAAAGCTTTGTTAGAGATTGCTTCTGCTCAGAGGCAGCAACTACTGCCAACCTTCACTCTTGTCAACCATTTTCCTTTCCCTCTTGTATGATCATATTTTTTTTGTTTTGTTTCTGGTACAATGTATTATGTAAATTTGGTACTGTACCATGCATCTGTTGTTTGATAAAAGGGGTAGAGTTGTAAAATCCTTCTCGTTTAAATCGTTTGATGTCAATAGCTTACAGAAATGAGTTGCTAGTCATTTTAAAATAATACATCCAACGGCAAGGATTCAAATTTCCTTTTTTTTTTAATTTGTGTCATCATTTTTCAGAAACAGGATTTTGTATCTATTTAAAAAAGGGGGAATTTCATGTATACCCCTCAAAAACTTCACAATTACGTATTTCTCCCTCTAAACTTTAAAAACTCACAAATTTATCCATTTTATTATTTTTTATATTAAAACTCATTCTAAAATTTTAAAATACTCATTTTACTATTTATTAAAAGCATATAAAGCAAATCGGACTCAAATTTGAATCTAAGGGGTTCCTCTACCATCTGATCCGTGTACATCGTATTAAGATTTGTGTGCATCGTTTCAATATTCATGCTGATCTAACTTGCACGAATCTTAAAGCAATTCCGATCAACCCGTATCGCATTAAGATATGTGCATATCACTTCAATATGCATATATTTTTACATCAAGATTCATGCTGATCTTGCGTGCACAAATCTAAAAGCAGTTCCGACAATAGAGAAACTGTTCATATCAAATTTGAGTCCGATGGAATTTATATGCTTTTGATAAATGATAAAATAGATATTTTATAAATTTAAAATGAGTTTTAATATAAAAGATAATAAAATGGATAAATTTGTGAGTTTTTGAAGTTTAGAGGGATACACGTGGAATTCCCCCTTTAAAATATAGTAAATCTTTCAAAAAAAATAAATATAAAATTAGGTCTCCAGCACATTTTAACATGGAGATTATATTGAGTTGTTCAAATCGACTGTTTGGACTTAAAAACGAAAATATAAATGTGAACGATTGAGACACAAGGCATTTGTACCCTACTATTTAAAATAATACATCCAAAGACAGATTCAAATGTCTTCACTTATTTGTTTCTTCATTTTTTAGAAATTTAATTACTCAAAATTTAAACAAGAGTACATAATACAAGAGTTCAGTAACTAACTATTCCAACTCTGTGTCTATAAATCTGCTCTATTATTAATTTGAACATATGAATAAAAAATTAACTCTTAGCGTAAGAAAAAAAAGAGTGCAAGGGTCTAATATAACACCATCTGATATAACTCTAAATATATACTAAGACGAAAGAAATATTCATCAATCAAACAACCTATTATTTCAAAAGCACAATTAAACTTTACACCAAATGGTTAGATAAGTGGTTCAGAGAGTTCCATCTCATTAGAACTCTCTACTGCTTCACTCGGGTCCACATGGGCCCGAACGAAATTTAAACCCAACCACTGCCACGGCCAACACGCGTACCTAATACCATTGCCACCTGACAACAAATTGTTTGGACCATCGGATTGCTCCACCTGGTGAGAGAGCTCTTCAAGTCTCTCCCGAAGGCGTGTTGATCTAATGTCAGCAAGTCTAAGTGATTTCTCAGCCGCTTCTCTAGCGGCCATGGCTGCGGCCGCTGTCTCTTCTTTGAATTTAAGCTTGTTCTCAAGCTCGTGGATTGAGTGTTTTCTTTCCTCAAGTTCCTTTTGGAGAGCCAGTATCTGCAACAAGGGTAGGGGTGGAATTAGAAAAGTTAGATTGGGGGGAGTGAAATGTAAAATGTAAAAATGTTAATGTGTTGTAGGTGGGATTTGGACTCAAGTCTCCATAACCACAAGGCTACAAGCACACATTTGAAATTTCATGAGGGGGCTGAACTATATAGAAACTTATTGGAAAAAAAATTAAATTTTAATATATATAATTAAAAAATTTAAAACTATAGGGGTGGCTAAGCATTAAGATCTGCTCCTGTACAAGGATAACACTTTAGTGAGTAGATAATTACGACTTTTCTGAAAACATCAACATCAACATATAAAGAGATAGACAATTGTCATTTGAGTGAGCCATTATATGCAGTAACAACTTTAGTGAGAGATATTGCCAAGGGCATTTGTGACATCTCAGTTAAATTAAAGTTTCTGCAAATGACATCCAACCTTTATGTAATGTAATGTAAAGGGCTGTTAAATATATAATTTTGTTTCAAACTGTCATGAACCAATCTTTCTTATTTTATTTTATTTTACTTTTTTTTTAAAAGGCCAAGATGGCCTGTTTCGTTACTGAAAGGATAATAACATCATTCAAATATTAGTCATACTGGACTTAAACCTAACCCTTCTACCGAAAATATCAGAATTTTGTTTCCGATTCATCAGCAAATGCATGAAAACACAGATTTCTGCAAAACCTGAAAACTTCAGTCTGTACCAGTATACACCTGGTATAGTACCAACCCATTCTTCCTTAATTAGCACAAATGGAAGTAAATCAAGACAGTGTGTACATAAGGGTCCAAAGATTTTAACAGTATCTTGCTATTTATGTACCTGAGTCTGAAATTCCTTCTCCACAGCACCTCCAGCAGCAGCTTCTTGCTCGGCTGCTGCTTTCCATCTTGCAATTTCTTCTTCTGCTGCTGTTATATCCATCATAAGACCTTCCACCTTCACATTCATTCAACAATTAATTAGTCAACACTTCAATTCCAACATAAGAGTACTAGACCAAAATTTACAACAATAGAAGCACTGAAAGCTACCACACTTCTATCTACCACACTTCTATGTGCCAATTCTAAAGGCTTATGAGGTTTATAAGGTCAAAAAAAGAAGTTTCTAAGCTAATTTTAATGCGTTCATTTTTCATCATTTTTTTACCACTTGACTTTATATGAGATTAATTCGAAAATTTATAAATTTTGCATATAAATGCATTACTAATGAAGTTGATCAGTTTGAACTGTTTAGATTCGTCGTTTGAAGTTGATCCAATAATGTTTTTAAGTTAAGCCCACTAAGGGGGTTGGTGAGCAGAACACCCTAGCTCTACTCTACTTCTATGTGTCAAATCAGAATATGGTAAAAGGTGATAGAAATAAAAATTTCCTTGTTTCATTTTAGCATTAACTGCACCATTGAGGAGCGACATCTTGGTACGAAACCTTTCAATACTAATTTAAAATTAGTGGAGAAAATGGTTGAATGATCTGCGGTAACAACAAAGTAAAATAGGCAAAGAATAGTAAAGGAAAATTACACTTTCATTTGCAATGCGCTCTTTCTCTTCTAGATCCTTTATTTGCAGCCTTTGTTGGTTGATCTCCTTTGTTTGAGCATCAAGACGGGCTTTAAGAAGACTAGACTCTGCCCTTACTCCAGTGAAATTATACCAATGCACACAAAACACATGTCAGTGTTGTTCTAGTCTAATTCTTATATTTGGTTCAATTTCCAATAAACTCAAAATAAGGTACAATGATGAGGACTGACATTGAATAAAAACCCAGCAAGGAGTTCTCCAAAGCAGAATAATTTCTAAAGATAAATAATTCGATTGTGCACAACTATCCACTGGTATACATGCTTAAAATGGTATCCTAATTTTCATGACACCTCCACAAATCAAATCTATGTGATCAAATCGATAAATGTACCTTAAGGCTTCAACCAAATGTTGTAGCTCTATAATCTTAATTTGAGACTCCTTGACTGTGTTTCCAAGTGCACCTGCCTGTAAAGGTTGAATAAAGGAAACTGGTAAAATAGGAGCATGCTTAAATTGCACCATTCAATTTAATATCATGTTGTACTATCATCTAAACCTATTAATGGACTTTTCATGAACACTTACTATGAAGTTAGAGATTTATAAACTGATAACATATAACAGTACTGCAACTTACCAAAGTATAAACTTCATCATCATGTGTTTCACCCAAACTTGATCTCTCATTTCCATTCAATCTTAACTCAATCCCCGCCTCTCTCAAGCCATCTTCGGCCACTTGCAACACCTCACTTTTATTCGACAATAGAACACTCCTTAAAAGCGTACTGATATGCTTTTTTTGTTCAATCAATGCATCGACCTTCTCTTGGAGAATTTTCACCTCTCCATTTCTCTTATCTATTTTCTCCTTTACTTTCTCCCTGGCATCACCGGCTAACTCAAATACCGATTTTACTCCTTCTAATAAAACCTTCAAATTCTCGTCCGAATTAACTTCCTTTGTCATGAACACTGAACTAGTTGGTTCAGTTTCATCCGATTTTCCATCTAAAGAAGTTACTTTAACTATATCCTGAATTTCCTCGTGCAATTTTGAGCGATAATTGAGTAGTTCGAGTAAAACTGGCCTTTGTGAATCGAATTTTGCCTCCAAAGCCCTTGCCTTCTTATCAGCTTCATCTCCAAACTGTCTCAAATCAGAAATCTCTCTCTCCATTTCAGCAACCGATCCAGACAACTTCTCAATCTCGCATTCCTTGTTGGAGACCTCTTCTTGAAGGCCAGAGATCTTCGCCTCCAGCTCAGACACCTCAATGGCAATCTCGTAATTCCTCTGTTCCATGCTCTCTCTAGCCTCATCTCTCGATTTGGATGCCAATTCGACCTGACGAAGAAGCTCCTCCACAATCTCATTAGCCCGTTTAATGACGCCGTAAGCCACGGCAGGGAGTCCTGAGTACCTCTGAGACTTAGGCAGTCCCTCAGGGAATGTCTTGAAACCGGAGATCTTACCAGAGATCTTTTCCATACCAGATGTCAGCATCTGAGTAAGAGTAGTAATCTCAGCCTGGACAGCATGAAGCTGATCCGAGGCTTCGACCTTGAGTCGGATCGCATCGTCCCTCTGCGAAATTGCGTCGGTTTTCAACCGGAGAGCTTCGTCGCGCTGGGAAATCGCATCGTCTTTCAACCGAACAGCTTCGTCGCGCTTCTTTATGCAATCCTGAGCAAAGGCCTTGAGACGACCAAAACGCGACTCGGTGTCTTTGAGCGCCTTCTCAGAGGCTTCACGATCGCGGCGCGCTTCTTCGAGCTGAGCAAGGAGGTGTTGGTTGTCGGAGGAGGAGGGAGTGGTGGTGGAATTGGAGAGCGGTGGAGGGGAGGAGTCAGCGGCCTCCTCCTCGTCGACGTCGCTCAGCACGGCGGATGAGTCGTCGTCGGCAGCCATGCTTTGAGATTCGTGCAGCTTGATGCAATTGTCGGAGAAGAGAGGAGCAACTACCGGTCCGTCTGTCAGTGGATTACTTTTAGAGCAAGTCGTCGTCGTCTCGAATTCGTATCACCTAAGGTAACAGAATATTTATGTTTGGATCTAGACCGTTTAATCAGAATCCGCACGACTATTAAAGCAATCTGTGTGTTCAACCTCCTCCGGAATCACCAGAATTTCTATCGGACGGCCGTGATATAAATAGAATTATTTTGTTACCACAGAGGATATGGATTCCGTCGTCTTTCTGTCCGACAATTTAGATTTACGGTGTTGCTTTCAGATTTGTGCTAAGATATATCGAACGGTTTCGATCTAATCTTAGACTGTCGAGGGAATCGGGCCGGGTTAAAGTTTGGTTTGCTTGGTAGTTGGTTGGGTCTTTTTGCTTAGCTAGGGGGGCACTCAAGAATGGGACCCACTGATCAGATGAGTGCGAGTGGACTGGTCACCGAGTGCGAATCCTCTGAGATATCTCAATTTTTGCGTGACCGACGTGTCCGGTGTCTATTCAGGGCAGCGTAGGGGGCCAGTAATATTTGAGCTTTGAGATTCGTGCAGAATATATTTGAACGATTGAGATATTCCAAAAAATCATGCAAAGTTTAAGATATCTCAGAGGATGCGAATTCCTGGTCACGGGCTCACGGCTCACGGGGTGTTCGGATCCTCTGCATTACCTCAGATTTTATTTTTATTTCGGACCGTCCGATCAGAATTCTGATCCTAAGTATCTAATACACGATTTCCTTTAAGAGTCGTATCGGTGTACAACTAACAGAATGGATTTAAAATCAATAGATGAAGTACCTTAGAAGGTATTTTATTGGTGGCGTTTGAGGTGACGAGTGGGATTGGGCAACGCATGCCGTGTGTAAACCGACAAGTTGTGGAAATATTTGGAAGGACGTATGGGATCCCTCTTCTGCAATACTTTCTCTACAACCCCTCTTCTGAAATATTTTGAATTTTAACTAGCAAAGAATTTAACTCGCAAGCAAAATGAAGTCAAATTTGTGCGTACAGAAATTGAATTAGACTTGACGGGTTTTAATGTAGTTCGCATGAATCTTAATGCAGATTGAATGGTCATTATCCCTATCGAACTCATCAGACCTGCTCTGAATTCAATGAAGTCAGATACTTTTATCACATAAAACCCTTACATTTTTCAAATACCAAAGAAATTTAAATAATTGTTACCTGCTTGATATAATCTCAAGCTTACTGCAACAAAACCTCCTTTTCAAAGTGTTTGTATATTGCTTGGTATTAATTAGAAAAATGAATTATTTGTTCTCACAAATTAATTAATTAGAAGACAGCTGACCACATATTACACATGCTACATTTTTTTTTCTATATATTAATAAAGATTAAAATGTAGCTTACTAAAATTAAAAATGAATTTTAATATAAAATTAAGACTATAAATTAGGTAAAATTGTGACCTTTTGAAATTAAAAATGATAAATATGATATCATAAATTTTAGAAGAAGAATACATGAGATTTTTTTAAGGGTACCCATCAAGTCTTTGTGATTTCGATATTTTTCCCTCAATTTGATGTGAGGTGCAAAAATATCTTAGAAGATGTTCCTATATTCACAAAAAAAAATATTGAATAGTCTAGCAATACCATAAATGCCCATCAATATCAGCATAAATTGTTTAGTTACCACCTTAAACTTTCAAAATCCTTTTCAAAGTGTTTGTACATTGGTTGGTATTAATTAGAGAAATGAATTATTTATTCTCACAAATTAATTAATTAGAAGACAGCTGAACACATATTACACATTGCTACATTTTTTTTTCTATTTTTAATAAAGACTAAAATTAATAAAATTAAAATGAATTTTAATATAAAATTAAGACTAATAAATTAGCTAAATTTGTGGCCTTTTGAAATTTAAATTGATAAATATGATATCATAAATTTTAGAAGAAGAATACATGGGATTTTTTAAGGGTACCCATCAAATCGATATTTTTCCATCAATTTGATATGAGGTGCAAAAATATCTTAGAAGATGTTCCTATATTCACAAAAAAAAAATATTGAATACTCTAGCAATACCATAAATGCCCATCAATATCAACCAACCAAAATATATGGACTCCTCCTCATTATATAATTTGTAGAAGATATCATAACACAAACAAAAGCTTCCAAATAAAAATGGCAGCAAGTGGAAATCAGGAAGTGAAATTGCTTGGGTTATGGGTGAGTCCCTTTGTGATAAGAGTAGGAATTGCACTGAATCTAAAAGAAGTGCAATATGAATTCCTTGAAGAGCAATTCGGTACAAAGAGCGAGTTGTTGCTCAAGTCGAATCCGGTTTATAAGAAGATGCCGGTTTTGATTCATCAAGGTAAACCCATATCCGAGTCCATGATTATTGTGCAGTATATCGACGATGTTTGGACTCAATTCGGGTCTGCTTTGATGCCAAACGATGCGTATGATAAGGCAATGCATCGCTTTTGGACTGCTTATTTTGATGACAAGGTATTATGTACTTGTCAATTTTAAACTAAATTGCAATACTTAATTTAGTACTTTCATTTTTATTTTTATGGATACAAATATGCTGTGATTCTTTGGAATCACAGGATCCTGTTATTCTAAATTCATTCATTCATCTGTTTAGATATTTGTGCATAAAAATAAGTATTTTTGAGATTTGAGTATTTAAAAAAAAAATGAAGGGGTGGATTTAGAATCACAGTCCTACGATTCTTTTAGAATTACAACAGATTTATTTCCTACTTTTATGGATGTGCAATTACAAATTTTTAAAGATTTCACTAAATGAAAGCTTTTATTTCCACTTTCATTTTCTCACACCCAATCAAATTCGCTGTTTTAGTATTAAAAGTAATTGTTAATCAATTGTATGGGTATAGGAATTGTGAAATTAAATTCGAAATTAATTTCTCCTTACTCTTTGATAGTTGTTTGAAATTACTAATCAATTTTATAGATAAAGATGCTTAATAGTGTTTAGTTTTATGCGAGAGAATATTCATATCTTCTATATATGCATGGGAGCATTTCTCCTTTAAGAAAAATAAAATCAAAGTATTTATTTTGAAAAAAAAAATATCAAATTCTCTCTGGTTTAGTACTTACCAAAAATAAAATTAATTAATGTTAACTTTGGTTCGGTTCAGCCCTATGGCTACATCCAAATTATAAGGCCTAATTATTAATTTGGTAATCCCCTACTTCCTAATTATATCGCACAAAAAACTTTTAAAAATAAATGGTAAATACAACAACTTTTTTTTTTATCGAGAGAAGAGAATAACAAACAAACTTCTTTTATTATCAACTTTTAATATTCTCGTACATATTATATTACGTAACAATAAAATATTACTTCTTAATAAGTAATAACTAATATTTAGTCTAGTGGTAAAAACAATAATTTCTGATAAGAAAATTTCTTTTGTGGATATTAAATAGTTTAGTGGTTTAACTTCTAACTGTAATTTACTCAAAAACAAAATAATACTTCTTTTATAACCCTAAACATAAAAAAAATCTAGAAATTCTTACAACATTAAAATAGAAAACAAAATTCAAAACGACACAGTTTATTCTGACGTTTCTTCACTAAAACAACAATAATAGGAAATTCCACTTGACTTGAAACCTTCACCATTAAAATACTAGACTTAAAGGCCTTTAATTTTGTAGTTCATACACTTAAATTGACCAGCATTTGCACTTTCAAAATTCCTCTTTAACCAGCCTCAAATTCTGTCCATAATAGAATTCAAAGAGTTTTTATTTATATTTCTGATAAACCTAACTTTATTATAGAAAATTAAGTTTATAATTCAACAAAAACTACATTTTGCAATATAATTAAAATACCATTTAAGTTTGATTATCTGTTATACTAACTTGTTATTTATTTAACTCTTGCAGTTTTATAACTCTTTATTTGGCTTAGTTACAACTGCTGCAACTGAAGAGACTAAGGCCGAAGCTGAGGCGCAAATCATGACGGTTCTACTACACTTAGAAGAAGCTTTTGTCAAGATGAGCAAGGGAAAACCGTTCTTCGGTGGTGACACGATAAAATACCTCGACATAACAGTCGGTTCTTTCTTAGGATGGATGAGAGCAGCTGAAGAGATGATGTGTGTGAAGCTGTTAGATGATGCCAGAATACCGCTTCTTTGTGCATGGGCTGAAAACTTTTGCAACAATGAAGCGGTGCGAAATGTTATGCCAGAGACTACGAAATTCGTGGAGTTCGGAAAAATTCTCCAGTCGAAGTATAAATCCGGACCTCCTCCAGCCAAGTGATGTTTCAATTTTAGTCGTTTAATTCATCATCAATCTCATATGATAGATTATGAGGGGAAGGTTGCAACTAATAAAAAATGTCAGCTGTTTACTGGCATTTGCTATGTATTATTTGTGTTTGTGGTGTTATTTTATATGATTTTTGTTAGTTTTTGAGATACCATGTTATCAACACTTTATAAATAAATAAATAAAAGAAATTTAGACATATGCATATCATAAAACCAGGATATATATATAGAGTAGAACTAGGGTGCTCCTAAGTTCACCAAACCTATTGTGAACTTGACTCTAAAATATATCGAATCGACTTTAAACGATGAATCCAAACCGTTGAAACCCTTCTACCTAATGAGTGATGCGTCTACATGTGAAAATTTTAAAGTTTCGAATTAATTTAATATAGAGTCAAGTGGTCAAAAGTTTAAGGTTTATAAATTAATTTTAATGCATTCATTTTTTGGACTCCTTTGACCACTTGACTCTATATTAAATTAATTCGAAACTTTAAAATTTTCACATGTAGACGCATCAATCATTAGGTAGAAGGATTTCAACTGTTTGGATTCATCGTTTAAAGTTGATTCGATATATTTTAGAGTCAAGTTCACAAAAGGTTGGGTGAACTTAGGAGCACCCTAGTTCTACTCATACATACATACATATATATATATATATATATATATATATATATATATATATATATATATATATATATATGAGTAAATTTAGGGTGTGACGTGCTCACCAAGAGGGTTTGGTGAGCACAACTTCAAAAATATATCGGATCGGCTTCAAATGACGAATCTAAACCGTTGAAATCCATGTACTTCGTGAGTGATGCATGTACATGCCAAATTTTGGAAGTTTCGAATTCATTTGCTACGAGGTCAAGCGGTCAGAGTAATGAATCTTTTAATAAGTTATTCTATTAGTTATTTTATATATTTATTTTTCATCATTACTTTGACCGCTTGACCTCATAACAAATGATTTCGAAACTTTCAAAATTTTGTATGTACATGCATCATTCACGAAGTACATAGATTTCAATGGTTTGGATTCGTTATTTGAAGCCGATCCGATGTATTTTTGGAGTTGTGCTCACCAAACTCTCTTGATGAGCACGTCACACCCTAGATTTACTCTATATATATATATAGAGAGAGAGAGAGAGAGAGATGGCCTATGGCGAGTTGTGAAGTAAGATATCATTTTTACTTCACGCTTATATTTTTATTTTGAAAATTCAAACAACCGATCTGAACTAGGGGTTTTCATCGGTTCGGTTCGGTTTGAACTGAACCGAACTGGGCAAACCAAAGTTTTAATTCGGTTTTAAAAATAGAACCGAACCGAATTAACATTGCAACCGAACTAAAGTTTTATTTCAGTTTGTTCGGTTCAAACCGAAATATATCATTTTTTTTAATTTAAAGCAATTATTTTGTAATAAACCGAAGTATATTAAGAAATAAACTGAAGTATTTAAAGCAATTGATTAAGAAATAAACTGGAACATTAAGAAATAAACCGGGGCAGTCCGGACCAAATTCATAATATATAAAAGTTCGATCGGTTCAGTCCAAAAACCGATTAAACCGGACCCAATGAACACCCCTAATCCGAACCGCTCAACATGTTATCCATATTGAAATGTAATTGGAGACCAAATTTTATATTTTTTTGAATTTTTTTACTATTTATTAAGCCACTTTGAAAATCGCTGATCCAATGATCCAGAAAATTTTACTTTTTTTTATTGTTCACTCTGTAATTTTCAAAGTGGCTTAATAAATAGTAAAAATATGTAAAATTTAGTCTCCAAGCACATTTCAATATGGAGAAAATGTTGAGCAGTTCAAATCGGTTGTTTGGATTTTCAAATTGGAATATGAAGTAAAATGTTGTTTTATTTTTGGAAGGAAGAAATTTTTTTCTTCAACAAGTCAGGAGAGGAACTTAACAAGTATTATTCTCTCTTGACATATTGTTAATTATTCTATAGTATGTTAATCATAAAAAAAAAGATTCAAAGGATGTTAATCATAAAATTAAATCATTACATACAATATATGATTATCAAGGCATCTAAGTTCTAGCTGCAAATTAATTATAAATGATGGCAATTGCAGCACCAATTGCATGGTATAAATTAAAGAACAAATTCTAAAATTGTATAAGACATTAAAATATTTGATACAGCTCATTAAATATAAATTAGAATGAACTATAAGGATGAAAATTATTGAATTTTTTTTTGTTAACATAAATGATTTGAAATTAATTGAGGAGTTAATTTCTAAGCTTATTGATGTGGTACAAAAATGTATCTTTCGTTGTTATAAGAATTAAGATGCCCTTGAATTATATTCATTTCTTACAATTGAAAAGTACCAGTATTCTAACAATTATTTCTTATCCAAAATTAATTTTACACTATCTTCATCCATCGAATTCATATTAATTTCAGTTTGCAAGATATGTTGAATGCTTAATTATATTTTTTTATTACAATTTATTTGTTATTATATATTTGCATTTTATTCTTTTACATCTTTCTTGCTGACAATTTTAAACTATCATGTAGAAGTTTCGGTCAAATAATTAATGAAGCAAGCTTATAAAATTAATAATTATTCTAAAGTATCTCTTTTAAATTTTTTTTATTAAGCATGTAGATGTTCTGATTCGTCAATCGCTGTGACTAAAAGATTGAATATCAGCCCTCTGATTAAATAGTCTGCCTTTTTCTATTCAAAGCATATTTTTTTTTCTTTACATGAGAAATCTTGATTTATTTAGACACGTACTCTCCGAATCTATGCTTCCTTCTCTTTCTCCATTTTTTTTCGAAAACTTCCTAAACAACCTCATTTCATAATCAAATACTCAATTTTCTGATTGATCATGATTTTTTTTTCATTTATAAAATATCATTTAAAATATTTTTGGATTGATTGATAATTGATTGGCTACGTTTTTATTTTTTTCCAATATATTTTATCACCATTCATGAATAAAAACTGTTAAATAATTATTCTATGTTTATCAATTTCTATGAAAATATATCATTTTGTATGTGTAAGGCACAAACTGTTAATTAATTATTCTATATTTATTTTCGTTATTTTATAATATGTTATGTTGTAAGGCACAAACACAATACTAGTATATGTGGTCGTGGTTATGTGTGTTGTAATATCACATCATCAACTGTTGAAATAAAATATATTCTCATAACACAGAGTGGTGTTCCAATTCCATCCTAAAAAAAATCAAAAATTACATATTTCTATATTTTTAGTTTAGTTTTATAACTATTTCTCCTAACGAGGAGGGTTCAAATCCATCCAAATTTCTATGCTCCCATCTGCTTCTAATTCTTCATCTCATTTATCTTCATTTTGTATAAGAATTTATTATTCTTATTTTATAATATGTTATGTTGTAAGGCACAAACACAATCCTAGTATATGTGGTCGTGGTTATGTGTGTTGTAATATCACATCATCAACAGTTGAAATAAAATATATTCTCATAACACATAGGGGTGTTCCAATTCCATCCTAAAAAAACAAAAATTACATATTTTTATATTTCTAGTTCACTTTTATAACTATTTCTCCAAACACTTTGGAAAGGTTAAGAAAATGATTCTTCAATTTTGCAATTAGAAAAATTGTAGAGATCCCGAATGAACATCCTCTTCTCTCCTCTTCAATTTACCCCCTGACCTCCTTCGCAGAAGGCCAAAGGCGAAACTCGTACGCTTTCGCTTTGCTGCTTCATTCAAGAAGAGGCAATTCATTATTGGCAATAACCATTCTCCTTTGATGTTTTATTTATTATTTTTTTTTCATCCTAAAAAAATTGGGTATATTTAGTTATTCACTGAAATCGGATAGGATTGCTCTTCTCAATTGGGTTTTTTTACCTAATATCTAGAATGCAATGAACCAAATCAGTTTGTAATTAAAACAAACCAAGAAGAAATTTTGTTGGGATTTTCTTTCTTTTTGTCATGTTTCTCATAATAGTATGAATCATTGGAAGAAACCACATATTGATCAAATGAAAATGAAAATGAAAATATTGATGACAAGCATGCTCTAAGCCCCAATTTAAAAATGTGATTGATATTCTCATAATTTTAATTTCAATGTATATGTTGAATATTGAGAGAAAAAATAACTAATTTTATTGATTTCTGATATTATTTCAATCTCTTTTACGGTGCCCATTTATTTGCTATATCTGATAATTAATACTAATTGATATCTAATAAAGTTGTTATCTTCAACAGTATACTTGAAGAACTCACTGGAACAAAGCACAAAAGGAGACATCAAATACCGTGCAAAAGAAAATGGCCTTAGTTGCCAATGGATTGTCAACATCTCATTCGAAGGCACCTCTATTCTCTTTCGGTGTCATTGCTGATGTACAATACGCTAACATACCTGACGGCCGTTCTTTCCTAGGCGTACCCAGATACTACCGCCACAGTATCCAGGTACTCCAACGAGCCGTCAAGAAATGGAACGATCACAAAAACATAAAATTCTCGATTAATTTCGGAGATATTGTTGATGGGTTTTGTCCGAAAACTGAGTCAGTGACAGCTGTTGAAAAAGTACTGAATGAGTTTGAGAAATTTAATGGTCCGGTTTATCACATGATAGGCAACCACTGTCTCTACAACCTTCCAAGGAGCAGATTGATTCCTCTTTTGAAAATCCCTTCTGAGAATTTGCGCGCGTACTATGAATTCTCACCGTGTCCTGAGATTCGATTCATTGTTTTGGATGCGTATGATTTTAGTGCATTAGGTTGGCCGGGAGACCACGAGGTAACCCTAGAAGCGGGTCGGTTTTTAACAGAGAAGAACCCGAATTCTGACAAGAATAGTCCCAATGGGTTGGTTGGGGTCGAGAGGAGATTTGTGTTGTTTAATGGAGCAGTCGGTAAGGAGCAGCTCAGGTGGCTTGAGGAGACCTTGCGGGATTGTGATAGGAAGAAGCAAAATGCTGTTGTGTGTTCTCACCTCCCAATGGATCCAGGCGCTGCTTCATCAGAGGCATTACTATGGAACTATGACGAGGTGCGTGATAATTACTGTTTTTCTGGTAAATTTGTATTGTAATCCGTGAGTAACAATGAGTTCAACTTCAATGCTTAAGCCAAGTCAGAGTTTATATCCTCTGAGGTAACAGAATATTTTTGTTTAGATCTGGACCGTCCAATCAGAATCTGATCAATTATTAAAGGTACATTCCTCCTCGGGCCGTATTGGCCCAAATCCTGATCGGCCGGTCCAGATCTAAACATAAATGTTTTGTTACCTCAGGTGATATGAATTCACTTATCAGTGGTAGTCTTAAACCCCAGTTAATGCACATTATGACTATTAGTACAATATCTGAAAGCTAAAAGACCTATTATATATTTTAATCTTTTTTCTTTTTGCCGTAACTTCAATTATAATCTCAATTTAAAGAAATTGGGATTTAAAACGGAAATATCTGTGAGATTGAGAGGATACCAGTAAGCAAATATATGGTAAAATTATGGATCAGAGACATCAGTAGTGAAAGATGTCATTTTCTGGCACTACTACTGCAGAATCTGAAGGTTTTGTTACAAATTAGTATTTACAATGGATTTCTTCTAGTTGATCCATTGAACTAAAATCAAGTATAGACTATAGACTCAGTTTTAATGCAAATTAATGTGACAGGTTATGGCATTAATACACAAATTCAAGTGTGTAAAGGTTTGTTTTGCGGGTCACGATCACAAGGGCGGTTACTGCATCGATTCACACGGGATTCATCACCGGTGCCTCGAGGCTGGTCTAGAATGCCCACCAGGCTCGGATGCATTCGGCTATGTCGATGTTTATCATGACAGGCTGTGTCTCGTTGGGTCTGATCGGATGGCATCCACTGAAATGATCTTTTAGAGTTTGTTTTTCAGTTTATTCAGGGGTAATTTGGTCACTTAGTGGGATTAATTTTTTATTGAGGTAATTAGCTTCATTTTATAGATCCTTTTTGGGCACTTGGAAATATAGAGTATTGAATATTCAATTGTATCGGAGAGATGCTTGTTCGAAAGCTGAGTTTTAAATGCAAAAATTGGCTCTGAAATTTATGCAATTTTCAAGTTTCCATCAGTAACTGTTAAACTCAGAACTCGTAAACAAAATTAAACAGAGGACACTAAAATTCCAAGTCAATTCATGCAAAAAATTTCATCCTACAAGAACAACAGATTAAATAAACATGAACAGGCATAAATTTTGAAAGATTAAATAAATGTGAACAGGTATAAATTTTGATATAATTAACAGTATACTTGTCAGGATCTAAAACAACAGATCCAAGTTCAGTTTCACAGAACTGTATTCCTTGCTGTATATAGTAGGAACTCTGGTACAGTACCAATGTACCATACAAAATTTTACACTGGTGACCTTCTTGCTTGATTCCAAGGAAAAACAGTGAATCTAAAATGCAGCAATTGAAAACAATAACTAGAGCTCAGCAAGCAGCCACAATTACATATATCATTACAAAGTGGCATTAACAAAACATCTAAAGTAAAATAGAAATTGAAAAACCTAACAGGGTGAATCTAAAATGCAGTATGTAAACCTACAAGATAGCCAATTGAGATACTCTAGAACTACTCAATAGCCCCATTTTTTCCTGCACAAGCATCTGCATATGCTTTACCACAACCCGCATCCTTTATTAGGAACTTCATTTTGTGGTCCAACAACTCATCTGATAATTGCATACACAAACATTTGTTATGAACAGCTTACCCCCAATTCCTTAGCTCTCTTAACCTTTATCTGCATAGCTTCAGGCCTTGATTTGGTCAATCTAGAACCTGACTTAAACAACTGAACAATCTAGGTTGGGAACAATAACCTTTTCCAAGTTGCTATAAAGCACGTTCGACCCTGTTTTGAGGACCACAGACAATATTGAACTGAAACAGTTTAGGGCTACAGGAAATGATACCAGAGATACCTTCAATGGATAAGTCGATATCTTGTAGCTTGGCCACATTAGGTCTCAAGTTCTTCTCCACATGGGAGCAAAGGAGGCGAGGCTATCGACCGGGACATGGTGGTCCTTATGTCTGATTCGCTTATACAGGTCTGTCTCAGGAAACGAAGCACAGTATCGAGCTTGGATGCTCAAATTGCATCTTCCAGAAGGAAAGCCCACATGATTGGATGTGGACGAGGTAGTCTACTACTGCAAAGTGGGGATTTGGTGGAGGCGCTCGAGTAGTAATGGTGGAGAAGAGGCGATAAAAGGAGGTGAATGGGGAGGTGAGATTAATAAGGGGAAGACTACCTTATTAATAATTAAAAATCTCACCTCCTGGTGTTAGAACTCTTATTATCAATAATTAAAATCTTATTATAAACATTGGATTCTAAAAATATAAAAACCTTCAGGTGTTAGAATATATAGATCTTTTAAGTTTGGATTTGCTACTTGCATTAGACATAAGGGTAAACAACATTCATGCATGAGATAATCAACTAATAAAAAAACTTATGAAGAGAGGGATAACACTAGCTCCCTACCTTCTGATTCATTGTCCTCTTCTTCGTTTGTTCCTGGTTCTTCTCTATCTGCTGACGATATGGCTTGTTCCACTTGCTCTTTTAGCGACAATTAGACTTGTGTACTGCTTACTAGTTATCTACTCATATGCTTACTTTCTGTTGACTATGATCTTAGTTTGTATCAGGTTATTTTGTGGTTGTATGTTGCTTAGTTTACTACATCAGTTAGTTTGATCGTACAATGGATCTACTGATTCATTGATTATTGTATGAACTATATCTTTGTTTCTATATGAAACAGGTGGGGGCTACCCACTTTTGTCAAAAATAAAAATAAAAAAACTTATGTTGCTATCATGGATTTTTAGGCTAGCTAGAACATGTGCATTCTCTCTGTAATGCAGAATTTCATTTGATTTTTCTTTTTGGGACTAAAATGTAGATAATTGTGCTACAAACTTATCATAAATAGTAGTGAAGACTGCCATTAATTTTTCTTGACATATATACCAACTTTGACTATACATATGTTGTCTTAACTAAAGTATACAGCTTTTTCTATGTACAGAGTAGCACAGAGTATACAAAAATCATACAAAGGCATAGGTAAGAAAATCTAAAAAGGAAAAAAAAATTATAAGCAATGAACCCATTTTGTTTTCCCTGAATGCTTTTAACTTTGAAGGTAGAGAGCGGTAGCGACCAAACAAAACCATAGAGTGACAATGCCCCACAAATTACGGTTCTTTTCCCATCCGGTCGGTGCTTTAAGGAAAAAATCACCAAAGTAATCTTGTGAAGATGCCGCATCTTGATCTATTTTTCCTGTTTTCCTTTTCATTTCCTGGTCCTTGTACTTATCCGTCCATGTTCCCGCATACCTAAGATAAAATTACAATAGGCTAATTAAACTACAGTTCAGCACGGTCGGTAATGTGACCATCTCAGGAGCTTGGTGACATTTAGAAATTATTAATAAAAAAAAAGGCAAGTGAACTAACCAGTCATAGCTAGAACCAATCAATGGTATCGTGACCATCTCATCTTTCGAGATTTTCAATTTGGGTGCTTGCAAAATGTACCGGAGCTCAGCAGCTTGTCGTCTGATATTGATACTTGGATGCTCTTGCTCAAGCTGCTTGTATAAATCTATGCAATCCTTGTGCCTGTTGTTGGCCTCATATGCCATTGCCAACCAAATTTGTATCTACATATGAAAACCAAAGATCACATCTGGTACAAATACTTATCTAATGGTGCTGAACACATGAGATGGGCTAATGTACATTGCAAATTAAAGCCCTTGTTTTAATTCTCGTCCATATGTTGCGATTTCAAGGTCCAAACAGTTGATCCAAACTGTTCAACATGATATCCATAATGAATTGTGCTTGGAGACCAAATTTTACAATTTTGAAAAATTTTTACTATTTTTTTTAGATAGGTACAAAACTGCTGTTCTTTTATGGTCCAGAATTTTCTGAAATACAGCGATCTTGTACCCATCTAAAAATAGCAAAAAAAATTCCAAAAAGTGTAAAATTTGGTCTCCAATCACATTATAATATGGAGATCATGTTGAACGGTTCAGATCGGCTGTTTGGACTTTGAAATCAAAAATATTAATGCAAATTAAACAGAGGCTTTAATTCGTGATGTACATTAGGCCATCTCCTGAACACATATTGATTGTTAAAGGTTACATCTCAATTCTTTTAGTTTGCCCTCTTTTGCGTCTAATTAAGAAACTAAAGAGGAATTAAGGCTAATCCAGGTACTAGGTTGTGGCGCTGCTTGGTACCATATTTTGGCAGCAACACATTGCTTAACACCAATGTGGTAGTCATTTGTAAGGTCTGATGTGAATGCACAAGTACCTCGCCACCTAATAATGTGGGCCTGGGAATGATGGTGAGAGAAGCCTCTAAAAACTCAATTGCACGTGAGTACATTCCTTTGCCATAAGCCTTTTTTCCTAACTCAAACATCAAGTTGGCTGTTGCTCTACGTTCGGCTTGCTCCCTTGCCACCTAACAAAAAAAAAAGATAAAAGATTAGGGGTATCCATAACAGCAAGCAAAATATATAAGAAGGCCTATTATAAAGGAGAAGGTGGAGATCATATGAAAGATTGCATTAATGTACACTAGTTTTCAAGTCATCATTTCAAGACTGATAATGGCTGAGAGATATTCACGGCAAACATCCAAAGAATGGTTAAGTAACAAACTCACTCAACAAACTGACTACTAAATATGAAAAATAGAGTGAGGCTATGGTACTATGCATAGCACAAATTGGTCCGTAATATCGATCAATATTTTCGTTTTCATAGTCCAAACAGTCAATATGAACCTTTCAACACGATCTCATACTTGCATACTAAATTTTACATTTTTAAGAAACTTTTTACTATTTTTTTAGATCAGTAGAAAGTCACTACTTTTGAATGGTCTAGAATCGTTAAATCAAGTAATTTTCTACCTATCTAAAAATAATAAAAAATATTCTAAAGAATGTGAAATTTGATCTACAAGTACATATTCATATGGTGATCATGTTAAACGGTTCAAATCAACCATTTGGACTATGAAAACGGAGATATTGATCTATAGTACAGACAAAGTACCATAGCCTCACTAAAAAAAATAGAAAAGCAAATTTACGAAAAACTCATGTCAAAAAAGGAATTTTTTTACTATTTTTTTAGAATGGTACAAAATCATCGTTCCGAAAACAGTGAGTTTGCACCTATCTAAAAAAATAGTAAAAAAAATTCCAAAAAATATAAAATTTGGTTTCCACAATTTTAATATGGAGATCATGTTGAGTGGTTCGGATCAATTGTTTGGACTTTTGAAAAGGGAGATAAGGATGTGAAGCATGATTAAGGCATGAAAGACACCAGGCATTTCAACCCTACTCAATAAAAAAGTAGAAAAAGCAAATTAACAAAAAAAAACCTTCTCAAGCTCTCTGCGAACCCTTTCTCGCTTCTCCTCCTCAGTCTCCTCAGAGTTGATAGGCTCTTGATCGGCCTTTGTTTGTAATTCCTCTGCTGCTTTCTCAAGCTCCTTCCTCTCCTCCATTTCTTTAACCATCCGCTTCAACTCCTCTTGCCACTCCTCCCATGCCGCTCCATCTTCATCGCCATTTTCATTTTCATCAACCCCTCCCCATTCTGACGACTCCTTTGATGAAGCCGACACTCCATCACTTGCTTCCTTTCTCCGCTTCCGCCCTGCTGTTGTTCAAAAAATATTTATTCTGATTGAGCAATTTTATTTTTAGAGCATCTACATCATTACGAAGAATTTAAAAACAATTGTGAAGCACTAAATAGAAATTAAGTTAATTTTAATTTCTAAACCATTACACTTGTGCAATTATCTTTTACTTTCTTTTTAGTGGCCACATCATCAATTATTACTATAAAAAAAGAGAATGAGAGCCAATAGAAACAGTTAGAAAGCTGTTTCTTTAAGAAATATTTCTAAATTAGAAATTTACATTACATCCCAAAAAATAGAATAGGAGCACCAAGTGTGCTTTTAGAAAAAAGAAAAAGAAATCCCAAACCTGCTAAAAGGGGTATGAGAAAAAAATTTGGGAAATTCCTCCTTATTTTTCCAGTTTCGGAAATTCTTCATAAATAGTAGTCCTTTATTTTCTTAGAAGGTTCCCAATAATTGGATGGTATTCATCTTCTTATTCATTTTTCTTATGTAAGAAAAGGTTTTTACATTCCAGTAACCCCAAATTAATAAAAAAACAGTAACAAACACATTAAAAAGTAAATACAAAGGAATAAGTACATCATAATGGTAGTTGATCATGTCAACAACAAGCCACAGCTCAGTTGCCAGTTGAATGGAGTGCAATACTAGCATGCTTTATTTTAATTAATTAGAAAACCAATTCCCAAAGAGGTAACATGCTTAATTGAATATAATATGTACCTAACTGAGTTCTCAACAAGGGCAAAAAAAAAAAAGGCTCATCGGATGACCCCACAGTTTACTTAATGCAATGAAATTAACACTACAACTGGTTTCCAGGAACCTACACTGAACTGAACTGAAAAGAAATGAAGTAAATTGATTTCTCACGTGATTTGCTCCCAAAAAGAGGAATTCGATGTGACCGGGAGGGATCAGTGGAGCTGCTGGAAGTGGCAACAGCCGAAAAGATGAACTGAAGAGGCGGTGGATCCCACTTTGGTCGGGGCAGGGGTAAAGAGTCGAGAGGCCAGATCTTGTGTCGCTCTGACAGGTGGGACCGAGGTGGAGAAGCGGCGTCCGCCATCAGACCAATGTTTCCGACCAGGATGGCGCCTGCCATGGCCGATACTACAAAGAGAGAGGGGGGGAGAGAGCACCTTGGCAGCTATTGCCAAGCTTTCCAAAAAAGAGAGAAGATAGATATTCTAAGTATGAGGTAGACACGCGATTGCACTCCCGTGTCTTTGATATTTTTTTGGTTTCAACCAACGGATAGATTGTCGCCTAAACTAGAAGATGAACGGTCAGATGTGTTTCCGTCTATTTGAACAACGAGGGCGTCCGATGGGCAACAGACCAAAATCGGCCCAATCTACGATCATTCCCGTCCAATTTATATCATGATTCGCGTGAACATGATCGCACGAATATTTAATCTGTACACACGAATCTTGATGCAAATTAGACGTCTTCCAAC
Source organism: Carex arenaria (assembly GCA_964058825.1). Lineage (NCBI taxonomy): Eukaryota > Viridiplantae > Streptophyta > Magnoliopsida > Poales > Cyperaceae > Carex > Carex arenaria. Next base: position 29,044 of record CAXKVW010000059.1, on the reverse strand, counting down.
AGGATCGGACTGATTTGATCCGATGCCCATCGACGCCCCTTTCTTTTGTGTTTTTTGTAGTAATTATGTAATTTTTGCAAAGAAACTGGTTTATTGGTGCGTTTTCTCTAATCGTCCCGATGTGGTCGAGTATACGTGTACGTATGAGTTATCCTCTTGAAGTAGATTTGACCATTGACTTGCTATTTAACGACACGTGGTGGCGGGTCCCATGAACAGGAAGGTTTCATAGGCGATGGGTCATCGGTGTGAATTCAATCCCCTAAAGTAACTCAAATTTTGTCTTTGGATCCATACAGTACGATTTGTTATGACACGAATATTAGACGGTTTGGAGTGAATTTTAGAATTTGTGTTACTTTAGGGAGATGTGGACTAAATAATTCGGATCCTCTGCTGCAAATTTAATCTGGTCCGTTCGTTTTTGATCAGACAGACAAAATAAGATTTTAACACGAATTTTAAAGAAAAATTAATACTGCCCCTTCCATCATCCGAGCACTTACCGGCTGAGATTAAATCTGGGCCGTCCGAAAGTGCAGCATCCTGCTGAAAAATTCAGAGGATACGGTTCCGTGGACTAAAATGGTGTACTGTTTGTGCTTGAACCTCTGACGGTCTGACCCAGGACTAATTACTGGTCCATCAGGCCCGGAGATGGCTGTTTGGCAGCCCAAAATTTATTGAAACTTGGAGGCCCAAGCGAAACCCAATCAAGTCTAAATCCCTAGACCCTAGTCCGATGCCAATTCGTATCACCTAAGGAAACATAATATTTCTTTTTGAATCTGAACCGTTAAATCAGAATGCACGAGTATTAAAGCGTTCACGTTCATTCTCCTTGGGGCCGGATTGGATCAGATTCCGATCAGACGGCCATAATCCAAACAGAAATATTCTGTTACCTCAGAGGATATGGATTCAGTCCGACCCACTGCGACTCACTCTCTGAACCCAAAATCCCAACCCAGCAGAGAGACAGAGAGACAGAGAGAGCGAACCGAACCAAACCAGGTTGCTACTCCATGGAGGGCTTCGCGCCCCTTCGTCCCGGCGGCGGCGCCGATTTACCACCACCGCCGCAACAGAAACAGCACCAGACCCCACCTTATTGGTACCCTCCTCCTCCGCCGCCTCCCGCTTCCTCTTCCTCGCCTCACCCCCACCACCCGCCACCTCCTTACTCCTTGCCTCCATACCACCATTACCCCCCTCCTCATCCCCACAACCATCAATGGCCTCCTCCATCTTACGCGCCTCAACCTCAACCTCCTCCTTACGCCCCTGCGCCGCCTCATCCCTATCCGCCTGGCCCACCTCATCACATGCCTCCCCGTCCGCCCCAACAGATGGCGCCTTATCCTCCCCCTAATCAGGTTCTTCTCACCTTTTTCTTGATTTTTCTTTACTTTCTATTATTTTTCCACCATTTATTTATTTAGCGTTATTTCTTCTGGGTGTGGTATGGTTGGGGGAGACGTTTGGGGGATATTTAGTGATTCTCATAGGAAATAAGCAGTGCTTAATTTCTTCTTCTTCTTTTTTTTCTGGTAATAATAGCAATTCAATTTACGATCTTGATAAGGTTGGTGGTATCTTGTGAAATTAATATTACAGCTTCTCCATGTCATTTTTGCATTAGTTTGTTTAATTAATACTGCATGAATTATTTTTAGGCATGGCCAAGCCAACCTCCGGCTCCGTATGAAGGACAGCACTATCCAGGTGTGCCTTTAGCTTCTCAGTTCATCGTCTAGTAATCATATAAAAACATAACAAGTTCAAAATAATTATGAAGGTAGAAATTCTATTGTGGTGCAAACATTTGAAATTAACACTGTTTGCTATGTAATAAAAGGTGCAAGTCTTCCCCAAAATGATGGTGAAGATTGGGCTGCAAAGGCCAAAGCTTGGGCTGCGGCCAATTCCACAACTGGGGCCCACAATGGAATACCTGTTGACCACAGTTATCTTCACCAAAATGGAGAAACACCACTTGATTATAGTCAAAAAATAAATGCAGGAGGTGGAGTTGCAGTTCCAGGTGCAGGCGCAGATCAGGCCCCACTGGTTTCTCCTGTAAAGAATTACGACTCATTTTCAGCCGTCTACGAGCAGGAGGTACCTAGTTATTCTTCCTCCCAAGGTAATTTTCATTGACGAATAATTACTTGCGGAATGATGCTACAGTACTATGCATAGTGCACTTTGGTCCGTACTATGGATCTATATCTTCATTTTCAAAGTCTAAATGGTAGATTTGTACCGTTCAACATAATTTTCATATGAAAATGTACTTGGAGACCAAATTTTACATTTTTTTAGAATTTTTTATTATTATTTTTAGATAGGTAGAAAATCACTCCTTTCGAATGGTCTAGAATCTTTAGATCAAGTGATTTGTACCTATTAAAAAAATAGTTAAAAAGTTCTAAAAAACGTAAAATTTGGCATCCAAGCACATTTTCATATGGAGATCATGTTGGGCGGAATGGATCGACTGTTTAGACTTTGAAAATGGAGATATGCATCCATAGTACGAACCAAGTGCGCTATGCATAATACCATAGCCTCACTCATTTCTTGCGATTAGGGTGAAACTTCTTTTTGGTTTTTGGACCTGACACTGGTTCCATGGGTCAATCAATTAAATAACATTTTTACTATGATAAATTATAATATTGCTTATGGTAATATCATGCAAAAAAAAAATATTCTCCTTTTCTTCCTTGTTCTCTATTTAATGACAATTATATTATTGTAGGTAGCAAAGATAAGTTGCCTCGGTACGACAATACTCAGGACCACCCGCCTTTCGCTGTACCACCAGCTCCAGACCGGTACTATCACCAGCAGCCAGATCCGAGTTACATGGTGAATTATGGTCATGATCCAGGTCCTGCGCCCCATTTGTGGGGTCCACCTGCCAGTGTGGGACCATATCCTCCACCTAACTTGCCTCCTCATCCTGCACAACAGGTTTCCCTCTTTTATCATAAGCTAGCATTTTGAAATCTGTAAAGGAAAACTTTTTACCAGGCTGCAACTGTTTGGTACAGTAGTCATAAATCATTGGTATGTTTCCGGGATTGCTATGCTGGCTACTACTGTTTCTGGTCTGGTAACAGTATGTACTATTTGTGAATTGTACGCATATGGTTATCAATTGACTTGAATTTAATCATTCTTTTTGTTTATGAACTTTTGTGTTTGGTGTTTCATTTCACTGTCTGAAGGTTTTTAAGGTTTAATGAGAGTGAAGAACTATAGTACCATGATTTGCCTATACCATGTCTTGTAACTTGAAATCCTTTGTTGTTTCAGTATGATATTCCTACTGCAGTCCACCCATCTATGCCTGTACCGAACTATGGGCCCCCCAACATCCCTCCAGCTGCATTTAATGCTCCACCAGTAGCATCGCATCTCAATACAGAGCTTTATCATGGCGATCCTTTGGCCTTAAACCAGATTAATAAATCCAAAAAGGTGGGTGTGCATTGTTTCTACTGATTTTTATTTGAGGATGGTTCAAACACCTCCATTTCTTGTGCTTCCATCATGCCTCCATTATTAAAATTATAATGACTCTAAAATTTAGAACTTAAATGTCAACATAAAACCGTTAGATGTGATCTGCATCATTTTCTCTATACACATTTAAAAGATTTTGACATTTCAACATTATTTTGATTGTTATCAAGAGCTTGCAAAAATACACTAATGTGAATAATTTCTGGATGTTTATTTTTCAACATATTGTTTCACATAAAAACAAAACCGAAAAGTGACAATTTTTTATCTGCATATAGAGAAAATAACATTGATAAAATCTAATGGTTTTATTTTGGCATATAAATTAAAAATTTTTGTTATTAGAAAATTAAAAATTGGAGGGCATGATGGAGGCACAAAAATTGGAGGCATTTGAACCCTCTTTATATTTATACCATTGGACAGCAAGTGCTTCATAGCTCAAGCTGTACTAAGCATATGGTTTTTAAGTATTGATTCTGGAAATGGACCATTAGATTTCAGTTTCAGACTTTAATTAATCCTGCTAACAGTACTCTGATGGGCACAGTATGAGGAATAGTGAGGCTACGGGACTATGCAGAGCGCAGATTGGTCTGTACTATGACTCCATATTTCTGTTTTCAAAGTCCAAACAGTCGTGAACTCCATATGAAATGTACTTGATGCCTAACTTTAATATCTTTTTAGAATCTCTTTTACTATTTAATTTAGATAGGTAGAAAATCACTACTTCCGAATGGTCTAGAATCTTTAGATCAATTGATTTTCTACCTATCTAAAAAATAGTAAAAATATTCTGAAATATGTAAAATTTGGTCTCCGAGTACATTTTCATATAAAAATCATGTTGAGCGGTTCGGATCGACTATTTGAACTTTGAAAATGTAGATTTGAAGCCATAGTCCAAACCAGTGTGCACTATGCATAGTACCATAGCCTCACTCGCGTGAGGAATGTGTATTGTGTTAGTTTCTTTTACCTGTTTTCCCCTTGAGGTCAAGTGAGAACCCTGAACTGGTCTCTGTACATCAGGTTGACCAGCAAGTTCTTAAAACCTTGATTCTATATACATTCAATGGTATTTGACAACTTCTGATTGCATGCCATGATCCAATTGAGTGTAGGCAGCGGTACCAAGCTGGTTGCGAGAAGAAATTTTGAAGAAAAAAACTACCATTGGGAGCAATTCATCAGCTCAGGTGGGTTCTGATGGCGGTGACAAATCACCAGATGCAACAACTGATCAGACAGACAGCAAGAGTGTGGATTCAACCAAAATTGCTGAAGAGGAAGATGATGAGGTGCTGTTTCATATATTTGTTTTCATGTCGATTTGTGATATGTTTGTTTTGTATGTGTTTCTTCATTGCGTTCGTCTTCTTTATGAGTAATTTTTAACATTCCTTTGGTTTTTTTCTTGATTGGACACGTTATTGTGGGGCGTGCTTATGGTTAATACATGCCTTTTAAGAAGTTCTAGCCAGAAAATTTGAAGTATTTCTTTTTATTTATAAGTTCAAATATGGGAATGGTTTATATGTATATGAGATATTGGTTGTAATTTTTAGGATGAAGTTGAAGCTGCACAAACAGTGGCAATCAACCAGGAGATAAAGCGTATTCTTACCGAAGTACTTTTGAAGGTAATATAATTTGAAACTATGATTTGTGTGAATTTTTTGTCTACTTTGAAGCATGTTCCTTTATCATTATGTACTAAATGGTCACTTTTATTTGTTCCTAAGGTCACTGATGATCTTTTTGAGGAGATTGCGACCAAAGTTCTTAGTGAGGATGATGACATGGCAGGTGAAGGTTTGATTTTTTTTTTATTTTTTGCCGGTCAAATTTCTCTTACTTTCAGGAGGGCCTAATTGTAAGCCCACTAGAAGCCTGTTATAGTAAAAGCATTTTTTTCTCTCTTATAAAAGATGTTGTAATCAACAATTGAAACCAGTAATCATAAGATTATTTTTTTATTACTGGAGCCTAACTATGCAATCTAAACTTGGTTTGTTATTATCACCCCATACTTGGTCTCCCTCTCTCTCTGTTTTTTTATAAACCGGAAAGTACATCTGTATGCTCTTGTTTCCATAGGAACTAGTGAGCCTACTCTTGTGAAATCCAAGTCGCACAGTTCAGCACCATCTACTAGTGGTAATGCTAAGATACAGGATAAAGGTGCAAATGGGTCAGCTAGTATTGGTAAGGCTGTGATACCTGATGAATCAACCAAGGGAGGAGGTGGGGTCCTTCTTGGTCTTTCAGATTATGACACAGATGATGATGGCGACGATGAGAATGCATCAACGGACAGGATTAAACAAAATCCGGAGCCCGAGACAAACAATTCAAGTTCCTTAATAAAAAATGATTTGCTGTCAGATCAAAATCAAAGAGAATTGAACCTAAAGAGAGAAGACGCTGAAGTACTACCTTCACCCTCAGAGGGCATAGTTAATACAAAGTTTGAAGAAGAAGAGTCTCATACTAAAGAGGACTCGCGTGTAGAGGTTAAGGCTGGTCAAGCTGCTAATGGAGATATATCGCGGGATAGATTTGTTGATGGAAATGATAATATCGAAAAATTAAAGGTGATGATAGATAGTGAGGATGGGTTTAAGAATAATGAGAGAGAAGAAAGCAAAGAAGGTAGGAGAGGTGGTTTGAGAGAGAAAGAAAGAAAAAACAAAGAAGGTGGTAGAGGTGGTTTGACGGAGAAAGAAGAAAAAAGCAAAGAAGGTAGTAGAGGTGGTTTGAGAGAGAAAGAAGAAAAAAATAAAGAGGAGAAAGATGAGATGATGGATGGTAATATTTTGACAGATAAAAGGCGAAGAAGCAGAGAAGATGATAGAGAAACTGAGAGAAAAGATGATAAGGAGAACAAATTAGGTGATTTGAAAGGTAGTAAAAGAGAAATTAGCAAAGAGGAGAAAGACAAAACAACTGAGAGGGATGACAAAAAGGATAAAAGGGAGAAGAGCAATGAGGAGAGAGAGAGAAAAACAGAGAGGAGAGATGATAAAGAGGATAGTTCAAAGGACAGAAGAGAGAGAAACAGGGAAGAGAAAGAGAAAAGAGCAGAGCGGAGGGATGATAAAGAGGATAGTTCAAAAGAGAGAAGAGAAAGAAACAGGGAAGAGAAAGAGAGAAGAGCAGAGCGGAGTTCCAGAGGTAAAAGTGACAAAAGCAAGGAAGAGAGGGAGAGAGAAATGAATAAGAGGGATGATAAAGAGAGATCAAGGCACAGTAAGAGGTCGCCATCACCCAGGGATAGAAGTCGTTCTAAGGAGCATTCTGACAGCACTAAAAGGAGGTATTGCTAGTGCTTTGTTTCCCAAAAATATGTAACTTTGGAAGTGTCTTTCATATTTTCATTTTTGGTACCACCATACTGTGTAAATAAGTGATGTTGCTTTCTGTAAAAATAGAAGAGCAAGGGGTAATGTGGGCATCTTCTCAAGGAATAAGAAATAAGATGGTGTGTTGTTTTTATTTGAAGTATGTGTGGGTTTTATCTTTTTTTTTATAGGGATACAAGAAATTTGTTGTTTTGCTGGCTTATATGTAGTAGTTTCTTCTTTTCAACAGCACTTGTGATGTGTCACCATTTAACATTTTTCTATTGATTTTTGGATTGGTTCTTCACTTTAGGAGGACCGAGTCAAACAAGAGAAGCATGTCAAGATCACCTACAAGGTCAAGGCATAGGTACATTTTTTTATTTTTAATATTTTGTTATTGTACTAATATTACTAGTGAAATTTTGCTAAATTGGAGTCAATTTTTTATCTTTTGATTTCAATGCTCATCATTTCTTTCCTTGATATCTCAGTACAATAGATGATCTTTTAATTTGTTAAGTCAAATCCTATTTAATTTCTTGTTACGTTACGCATAGTATGGTTAGATCGTGCCCAACTGGGGGCTTTATTTAGCGAACAACAATAAACATGGACTTGATATATAGCACATATATATGTAGTGCATCTATTTGATATGCACTGCATAAATTAGAATGCTACCGGTTTCTCTTGGTCAGTGACATTTTGATTGATTGTTTCTTTTTTGAAGAGAATAAATAACCTATAGGACTCCGGTTCCTGTTCATCAAAGGGTCTACTTTTGGTTGATCCTTCACATTGGAGAAGGGAGAGTATATTATTATGGGGGAATTTCATGGATACCCCTCAAAAACTTTGAAATTACATTTGCCCCCTCTAAAATTCATAATATCATATTTACCCTTCTAAATTTAAAAAAACTCACAAATTTAACCATTTATTGTTTTTCTATTAATACTCATTTTAAATTTATAAAATATCCATTTTACCCGTTATTAAAAAAAATGAAAAATGTATACCCCATTTGTTGTTTTGGTGGTGAATTTAGTATTTACATGTTGGAAAACAGCATAGGCTGCATCAGTTAATTGGGAGTAGAAATACTTGAATGATAATGTTTTGGTATAGAGTTTAGGTCAAAAGGAAAAATGGAGATCAGGGTTTTGATCTTTGTTGAATTTCTTTCGGCTTAACCATATAGCATCATATTTGTTTATCTCTAGACGTGATTCGAGGTCCCCACATTCCAAGCATTCTCACCGCAGAAATTCTGCTTATTCTACATCAGACAGGTACAAGTGAAAAAGCACTCACTCTCTTTAATTTTCTTTAGTTTTGCAGACCCGTACCACAATTCTATGTATCAGTTGTGAATTCATTTACTTATTGCTAGCTGTTGGGTTGTCTTGCTTGAGGTTTTATCTTAGTATTAGTACTGTAATTGAGGGTTAACAGACAAATTCTAATTAGAAAAGGAGGAGAGTTCAAATGCCTCTATTTTTCAAGTTTCTTGTAACAAAAATTCTAGAACTTCTATGTCAAAATAAAATGGTTAGATGTATTACTATATTATTCTACTTAAATGCACATAAAAAGTTAACACTTTTTGCTTTTGTTTTTATATGAATTTTTTTTCTAAACATCAATGTCCAGAAATTGGTGTATTTCTGCACGCTCTTGATGACATTTAAAATTAAGTTGAAATATCTTAATATTTTGCACGTACATAGAGACAATGATATAGATCATATGTAATGGTTCTATTTTTTATTTAAGTTTTAAATTTTTTCAAGTTGTTAAATTTTTAAAAAATGGAGGCATTGGAACCCTCCTGTTAGAAAAAACCGTACTATTCTGGTCTTCTGATATGATGTAAAACATGATGCTCAAATTGTTACTATCCTTGGCTAATTTGTTCTTTGTAATTTTGGCAGGAGAAGGTCGAGGTCAAGAACTCCAACAAGGAGACGGAGGTCGAGATCAAGAACACCAAGCAGAAGGAGATGAAAAGAAATCAAACATGTGGTGCATGTAGGTTTTAGCTGTGTTGTATAAAATATCAGCTGGCATAATTTCATAATATGTAGTATTTTCATCTTTATGATGTAGATGGGGTTTCTTATCAGTCCCTCGGGATTTTGGCATTGGTTAAAAACATTTGTAAAAATGGATCTCTTAGCTGCGTTAGATTTACTTTTATTACGAGAAATTTTCTTATTTAGATTTCGACAAACCGCTTAGAGTAACTACATTGTTGGCTTCTTATATTGGTAAAGTTAATTTGTTATATGTTATGTTAACAGAGGTTGTGTAACTTGCTGGTACAGTCAGGACAGCTTTGTTTAATCCAGGGTTAGCTATTGGTTCTGGTAAGAATCAGTTCATATTCTTATTTTAGAGCAGTACCTGCTATGTTGCAAGAATACAATATGAATATTCTATTTGATATGACATGGTTGTGGCAGCAGGCCTAGTGAAGAAAAAAACGTGATGTGATGTAATATTTTTTTTCACGTATAAAGAATAATCACATGATGCGAATGGTCACGTATGTCATTCAAATTTGACATGATGTGAATGATCACGTACGTCATTCAAATTTGATATGACACATGATTGATTATATTTAACTATTTTTGTCTGTTTAATTTAGTTCATAAAAAATAATCATGAAAGATACTAAAGGAATAAATAAAACTTAATAAAGATACTAAAAATATAAGAAACTATTATAAAAAATAATATTGAAAAAATTGATTACGTAGCGTGATGTGATGTGATGTGATGCGACTACAATAATAAAAAAACAGTTATGTCATGTGAATTGATATATCATGTGACACCTGACGTGAGTCCTGTTATGTGGTGGAACTAATAGCAACGTGACTAATGGTGCCCCTAGTCCACATGGATTCACCTTCAAATTTTATCAGACATTTTGGAAATTAATAAAACAAGATCTATACTTAGTTTGCATGGTATTTCATCAACACCAACTTTCTTTAAATAGTTTGAATAAGTCCATCATTTGTCTTATCCCAAAAGAAAAATATGCTACTTTAATAACCAAATTCAAATCCATTAATTTGGTCAACTGTAGTTTCAAATTGATCTCAAAAATATTGATATTTCGATTAGAAAAGATTATGAATAGAATTATTGATAATAATCAGTCTGTGCTCTTTAAAAAAAGACATATCTTAGACAATGTTATTCTGAGCCAATTAAGAGATAATCCATCATTGCCAGAATACTAAAAGAACAAGGTTTAGTCATTAAGGTGGATTTTGAGAAGTCTTATGACAAAATATATTGGGAATACTTGCTAGAGTTCTTAGAATAAAGGGGATTTGGGCAAAAATGGATCTTGTGGATTAAAGAATGGCTTAATAGTTTACAATCTTGTGTTATTGTTAGTGGTGATTTAACAAAGTATTTCTTTTGTAAGATGAGTGTTAGACAAGGTGATCCCCTGCCTCCCTACTTATATATATTAGTTGCTGATATTCTTAGCAAAATATCCCAAAAGAGCAAATATGCACATATGATTCAAGTGATTCAAGGGATAGGGCCAATTGGCATAGGCAATCACCCTCACATTAACTGTCATTATGCAGACGACACAATTATATTCTTAAAAAATGATGAAACTAATGTACAAAATACTTGGTGGGCTTTGGTCTCTTTTGAAGCATTATCAGGCATCAAAGTTAACTATGCTAAAACATAAATGTATCAAATTAATACTCTAGATATCCATAGATATGCCTCTCTTTTCAGATGTGGAGTATCCTCCTTTCCTTTACAGTTGCTGGAACTGCCTTCGCATACTCATAGATTAACTAAAGTTGACTGTTCTTTTCTTATTGATAAAATTGAAAAGAAATTACAAAACTGGAAAGGCAATTTACTTTCCATTGGAGGAAGAATTACTCTTCTCAACTCAGTATTGTCAGCGGTTCTTTTATACTCTCTTTCTATATATAAAATTACAAGTTCTGTCATCAAAATAATTGATCAAATTAGGTGTAGATTCTTATGGCAAGGAACAACTAATATGAAAAAAATATTATCTCATTAATTGACAAACTACTTGTATCTCTAAGGAATTTGGGGGACTAGGCATACTTGATCTTAAACAAATGAATATGGCTCTCATGATGAAATGGTGGTGGAAATTCAAATACCCAACTTATCACAGTCCTTGGAAACATATGATAATCACTAAATATTATTCTCAGACAAACTTTCCAAAAGCTGAATTTTGGTCCAATATCATAGCTATTAAACAACTAGGTCACATAAGTGTTTCTTATGAATCTGGATCTCAGACCAACATCTCATTTTGGCGTGATATATGGTACCAACAATGTTTTATGGCATCTAGATATCCTTACCTATACAATATTTGCATTTCTACTAACATTCCCCTCCAAACATTATATGGAGTGTTGTATATGGAATGGATTGATATATTAGAAATTATTAGTGAAATTTCTTATTCTCACTCAGAGGATAGATGATAGGTTAAGTTGGAGATGAGAAGTATTTGGAAAGTTTACAGTCAAGTCCTTGTATAAAGTATTGAATTACAAAGGAGTCAAACCTTTTAATGCTATGTTATGGTGGTCCATACCAGTACTTTTGAAGATCATGATTTTTATGTGGTTGACTATCAAAAACATAATTTTGACCAAAAATAATTTGTGAAAACGAGGATGGAATGGTAATAATACATGTCAGTTCTGGCAGCTTTCTGAAACAAGAAACCACTTATTTGTTAACTGTTTATTCACTAAGCAAGTGTAATCCTGGATGATATCATGTCAAGATTTTAGTTTACAATAACACACTTTTTTTTTATTTTTATATTATCCATTTTGCCAATCAACTTCCACATATATATAGATCTGTTTTGTTGTTTGTAGTTAGTGTTGTATGTTGGACTATTTGGCAATATTGTAATGAATTGTGTTTTGAACCAAGTAAAAAGAAAAAAAATATTTAAGCAAATCATTTTGTTGATTATCTCTTTGATTCATTATTGGACAGGGACTGTTAAAAAGCATGTTAAAGAAGCAACTGCTCTATGGCTACTATACTTAGATATACTATTCCTTTGGCCAGCTGGCACCCTGATGATGCCCACATAGATACTGATGATGCCCCGATGGATACTGATCATGCAGAGTACACAATGGTGGTATATGATGGGGGTCTCAATCTTTCTCCATGATGATCAGAACCATGATGAGTAGATGCCCTAGTTTTGTGTTTAGAAAAAACTACCTCAACCCTCATTGTGTGGCTTATATGCACTCTTTTGTTTAAGCTGATGCTTGCTTTTGTTTGTGAACTGATATGTGTTAGGTTGATGTGTTGGTTATCTAGAGATTTAACAGTACTTCTATGACATAGCTATCAGCAATTTTCAAAAATCACGGATACGATACGTATATTATATATATTATTTTTTATTATTTAATAATTATTAATTCAACATTTATATTATATAAATTAAATATAAAAAAGTTCAGGATAAAGTAAGTATATATTAAGTATATTAGCTACTGGTTTCCAACAAGAAACACTTAGTGGCCTAGTGGTAAATGGTCCCCCGTTGTTTGCTCACAACCAGGGTTCGATTCTCCCTTGGTGCAAAAAAATGGGCTTTTTGCATGGTCCATGCGCGGTGCACAGCTCATGCGCAATAAAATTGTTCAATTCTGCAGAAACCTGCGTATCCAGGCGTATCAGAGCGAGTCAAACTGTATCAGAGACCACATCAAGAGAATTAGGATACGCCACCTAAGCCGATACGCCAGCTGGCGTATCGGATACGTATCGGGGCCATATCGGACGCGTATACAGGAGTATCGGGGTAACATAGGTCGGAGGTAAAGTCACCAAACTATTTAATACTCTTGTTACAATAATCTCAGAGTGTATGTTAATTATTTTTTCAATAAAATGGGTTTAGGTCTTTTTATCAAAAAAAATTCCTTCACTAAAACTTGTTAAAGAACTTTGCACAAGGCTTTAAAAGTTAAATTAAGTATTATGATACACAAGGCTGCGTATGTGATAACTAAGCATATCATGGAGAAAAGAGTGCATCCGATGACTGCTGTTCGATCCGCTTGATCTGCACGAATATTGAAGTGGGATTGCACAAATCTTGATAACTATCTGGATTTGGATTCGCATGTCATAAATGAATGTTTTTATTTTGATTGATATTAAGTTACTGTCTTTTCTTTTCGTTATAAGTCAATTTTATCATTTATGACGTTATTTTTTCTTTCCAACTTTTTGTCTTTTATTGATACCACCACGTGTCAGCTGGTCAACATTTCTATCAACATCTCTCTTTACCAAGGTACCTGACCGTATAGAATAATCTCAGTCAAGCCAAAATCATTCTGAATAAATAGGGCTAGGCTTTGGGATTGTGTCAGAATCAAACAGACGATTCAGATCTCATTATACACGGTCCGGTACCGCATTTAATTTGAATTCCTTCCGAAAGGTCAAAAGAGTAATTGGCAATAGGTCCGGTTCCCATTGAACCTATTTGGTTTGATGGGTTCAATCACCGTCCCGTTTGCTTTACGATTCGTGTGAATACTTTAAATTTCGTGCGTATCTGCTTCGATTTTCGAGCGCACAGATTTAAGATGAATCGGACAGTTAAAGAGCCCGTTGAACCCAAAAGTAGGTCCAACACCGATCTCACGACAAAAGAGAACTTTCTCTTTTATTAGTAACTTCACTCTCGCGCTTTATTCGGCAAACGAACAACAATGGCAAATCTCAATCTCCCCAAGCGGCGATGCGTTGCTCCTCCATCTGACACCACCGCTGCCACCACGACAGCCTCTCTGGATCGCTTCCTCGAATCGGCTTTGGCCATGGCGGATCCCTCCATTCCGATCGGACTCTCTTTGGAGCGCATCCTCGACTCTAACCCTCTCCAGTCTGATAAAGAGAGCATCCTTGACGGCGCCACTCGCCTTGCATCTGCTCTCATGGATGCTTCTACGAGATCCACGCGTAAACTCGCCACTGCTCATAATTTATCTGTTTGGCCTCTTACTGCTGATCTCACTATCAAGGTTTGAGTTACAAGTAAAAGCAAAATGTTACTGGTTACTTGTGTTGATTGATTACAGTTTGCTTACAGTATAAGTTTGTTTAATTCCTTGATGTAGGTGTTCTCGATGCTAGATACAGAGAGTGTTTGTTTTGCAGCTGCGACTTGTTCACTGTTCAGCAGATGTGCATCAGATTCTCTGTGCTATGCAAATATTGATCTGACAAGGAGTGTGGAGAAAGTGACCAATCCAATTGTCTCTACTATGATACAAAGAGCTGGGAAGAACCTCCAGTGAGGAGTTATTCTAGTTTCATCTCCTTTTGTTAAACTCTGTTTAAATGCCATATGTTTATTATACTTTCATACTGGTACATCTCCTTATGAAATAAAGTTGATCAGAAATTGAAAATTCACTGAAGAAGCTATGGAGTTTAGAAATACTCTACCTACAGAGTGTGCAATTGTGAATAATTTGATTTTTACATTTTTATTTTAACTTGATTAGGCCCCTCTGATATTTTATTTTTTTATTCATTCAAAATCAGGTCAATCAAGCTTGGTAGATTGCCCCAGGATAATAACAGACTGGATAAATCTCCTCTTACAGGGTCATGCCTTGCTGCTTTAGTGTCAGATGGTGGGGCTGCAGGGTATTCACCTCTGACATGATGTATTTTAATCAGCATTGATCTTTCTTTTCAATGTTTTTGCGCTATGTGTAATTACCCATTTTGTTTTCTTTTTACAAAATTGAAGGTTGCTATTACGAAAACTACATCTCCATAACCTCAAAATGAAAGATTACAACCCCTTGTCAGCATTGTTGGCATGCAAAAATCTTGCCGAGCTGGAAATTGTTGGAATGTAAGCTATCTTCCTGTACTATATAGAGAAAGTACTTTGCCCCCCTCCCCTCATTTCTTTTTTTCTTGTCTCCTTTTTGCTCCATTCTGGTAGAATGACTTTGTACTGGATTGGTTTTTAACAGGGATCGTTGGTTGGATGTCATATTGAGAATCATATCCAAGAATTGTCATTCAATTGAACGCCTGTGTCTTCAGTCCTTGGGAGAATGTATGATATTTACATTTCTTGTGATATCCAAGTTATTATGATAATGTTATATGAGTAAAACTAGGGTGTTCCTAAGCTCACCAAATCTATTTGTGAACTCAACTCTAAAACTATCGGATTGGTTTCAAATGACGAATCCAAACTGTTGAAATCTTTCTACCTTACGAGTGATGTGTTTACATGCGAAAATTTTGAAATTTTAAATTAATTTTGTATAGAGTCAAGTGGTCAAGAGACATCCAAAAACTGAATGCATCAAAGTTAATTTATAAACCTTCTAAATTTGTCCACTTGACTCTATACAAAAATAAGTCGAAAGTTTAAAATTTTCGCATGTAGATGCATCACTCGTAAAGTATAAGGGTTTCAACGGTTCGGATTGGTCATTTGAATCCAATCCAATCCAATAGGTTTTAGAATTGAGTTCACAAAGGGACTTGGTGAACTTAGGAACACCCCAGTTCTACTCATTTTATATGGTCTAAAAAAATTTCATCTCATGGTTTTAATCAGGCTTAAACCTTGTTGACGATCTAACAAAAGGTTGCCCTCTCCTTTCATCTTTGTCTCTTAGAGGATTCGGAATTGGGGATGATACATTATCTGTTCTGATTAAGGTAAACTACTTCTATTTTCTCTCTTAAAAATCCTATTGTCTAATTTGATTGCTACTAGGACCCAGAAGAGAAAATGATATGTCATGCAGCATGCATTTGTGATGTTTATATTGATAAAGTGTGGTTACATATAGCTACATCCACATCTAATCTTTGGTGTTACAGGGAGCACAGGGTCTAAAATATTTGGATCTTTCGGGTTCGTTCTATTTTTCAGGCAGCTTCTTAAGGTTTGATTTATTCAGATGTTTAATGGTTACAAAGCTGTTTATAACTTTTCTTAACTTCTTGCGAAATCAACAGAGCCCAAATTTTGACATCACCGACTCCAATCTTTAAAAAAAAAATATTTATATATTAAATAATGGTTTGTTTGAGTTTACTAAATAACAAAGCGTGTTAACTGTAAATGAAAATCGTGGAACCATATGAATTACCACATACCTGAAGTTTGCCAAGCCTGAAATTTATCATAATGACATTTTATATGCTCTGTTCTACATTCAAAAGCTGCGAAAACCATTTTCAGTCTACTGATATTTCAAGGGCTTGTTAACAGTATACCAAGTTGTTCTCTCTTGAATTAATGAAAATGGTGACTTTATTGCATGTTCCTGTCAGTATATTTTGTCTTTGTTTGCTCCTTTTTGTTATTCTAATAGAAAATGCTGGTTTTCAGTGACCTCGGTAAAGGTGGTGGCGCCAGTTCTCTGGAAACCTTGATTCTACGTGATTGCATAAATCTTAGAGCAGTAAGTAGTGCATAAGAAACATAAAATATCCATGCCTACCCCTAAGTAAACTTGATATATCCTCTACTTGTGTATTAACAAGGAAATTTCTTAATACATTGGACACTGAGGAGAGCAGGATTGAATATTCCCCTTGCTTGTACAGTTTATGGGATATATCTTGTTTTACATGGTTATGGCAAAGTTTTTCAGTAAAAGAACAATCATTTATAATTGATAATTTTGATTTTCATTCATAGAGAGAAGTTTCACTCTTTCTGTCAGCTGTTCTTTATGGAGATTGGAAACAATTAAGATATGTGGTAAGACCAATATAGCTGCAATTTAAATAAAATTGGCGAATTATTATTATAATCATTTTTTTCTGCCATATCAAGTGTTGTTTATCATATAACTAGGGACTGTAAAAGGGTCTGGATCCCGTAAAGTAAGATCCGGACCGTCTGATCAAAATTCGGGCCAAATCGGTCTGAGGTAGAATTCACAGTGCCCCTTTAATATTCGTGCATATTCTGATTGAACAGTCCAGATCTAACTCAAATTTTGAGTTACTTTAGGGGATCCAAATTCTCTGTAAAAGGTGCTACAGCCTAACAGGAATGTCAATTAGGACATGCCAGGGTCACAGAGCCATACTTTCAAACTATGGGATCAAACGTGAATGAGGGTTGATCATATAAAACTGTCATGTTGCGATTGGGGGTCAATTTCATAGGATTCATAGCATTTTACTCTAAACTACATAGAAAATTTGTATAAATACATAAATTTTGAAAAAAAAAAATGGGGGTCAATTGAGACCCATTAAATACTAGTGGATCCACCCCTGACTTACCTGATATGTAAATGCAGTGTGTGTGGCAGGTGCCTATGTTGGTTAATTCCAGTTTTTATTGTGTAGCATAAAAAATGCATTCCTCATAACTTCAGTACTGGACCGAAGCATATTTTTGCCTCTTGATGAAATCTAACCTTTTGTGTGACAGGATATATCGAACAGGAAGGGTCTTGTGGTTCCCCGTGGATCTAGTGGGCCCCGTACACGATGGTAATGAAAATGCACTATTTATATGAGTATACAAGTGTTAAATAATGTTTTCTATTAGTCAATTGGAGTTATTACCCCTAATCTGGCCATAAATAATTAAATAACCTGATAAGAAATGACCAGTTGGAAAAAATGGAAAAGAAAAGTAGGGCGGAAGCATTAATCCTGGTAATCATCAGGTTCTTATGTTTCTTTAAGAGCAGTACATGCTCTGGGTTGCACTAATATGGATAGTGTTTGATATGCCATTCTTATAGCAGCTGGCCAAAAAAAAATGAATTCAGATCATACAGTGCAATACCTGATCATGTAGAATAAAATCCGAGTTATCTGTTTTAATCTGGCATGAATCTCAAAACGGACCCCCTATATTCCAAATAGGTACCAAATTGATTTTGGCTCAGCTGGGAGTATTCTATCCCTCGAAGTACTGTTGGGCAGGGCAGAGGCATACTTTCAAGTTATGGGTGGTTAATCATATAAAATTTTCACAAAAACTATGGGGATCAATTTTACAGTACTATAGTATTTTACCCTTAAATATATAACAAAATCATGTCTAAGCACGGAGATTGGGGATCAATTGACCCTCATTCAGCCTTACTGGATCCATCCCTATGGCATGGGATATTCACTCAAAGAACATTCCCTCGTGTGTTGTCCCTAACAGATTAAAAAGAACTTTTAAGCAAAGTATTGATATACAAGCTGCTGTGTCTGATCTTATTGTACATGTATTTGTGGTGGATTATAAATGTTTACGAGTAACATTGCTTCCTGACTTGACTATTCTTAATTCTCTCCTCTGTAGTGCAATAGAAGTATCACAGGTTTTACAGAGAAGACCTGACATCCGTTTAATAGCTGACTATCCCCCACAAATGTAATGCATCTCTCTTTATATAACCCCCCACCCCCACACACACACACACAAACCCCTCTTCTCACTTTTGTAAATCTGACATGGTCTGCAATTTTCTTAGATGCTTCTATGGCGATTGCACAAATTCGCTTTCACCTTCATCCAACAGTGATTCAGGTTCATCTTCATCTGACACTCTCTCCTGTTCATTTGTTGACTCCAGTTCTTCCTCAGATGAGGAGGACAGCTATTTAAGTTTGGCAAGATCTATCTGCTGATATTTCCTATTGTTTAGTGTGTGCTTAATTTGTTAGGTGTTTTATACTTTTTAAAATCCATATAATGAAGTGGCTTCTGTTTTAAGAAATATACTTGGGAAATTGAAGTGCCTTGGGTTTATTTGTACCAGCCTTTGTCGGTTTTTATCTTTGGATGTATCTACATTGCAAGTGACTATATATCTGGTCATGGAGCAAAATGAACAAGGTGTGAACCTAATTAGTTTAATATATTGTTTTTTTTTAGATAAAAGTGGGATAAGTTATAACCCAACGATTTTTCATTGAAACCACAGATTGTTTTTGAGGTACCAACGATAGATTATTTTACTATATTGTATTATTATAAATTTCAACAATTTTGACAATGGAGACAACAGTGTTTTTCGTGTACAAAAATTAAAGCATTAAAGTTGACAAATAAATGCCCTAACTAACGTTGCACGAATAGAATGACTGTAAAGCACAAAAGTTCATCTTGCTCTTATGTTTTCAATTCAAAACAGAAGTCAGTTCTCAGTGACCTTGATTAGTGTCATTTCTCAGAGCTGATAAAAGCTGCTTTTTACATGTCTCATGTGTTCAATACTTGTGCCATACCAGAATCAATTAATTCACCAACGGATCAAAATACAAATATTCTGATCCACTTTATTTAATTTTATTACAAAAAAAAAAAAAAAAACATTTTGATTCACCATACATAGTCTGTAGATACTCTTCATAATACAAATATGAAAATTACAAAATCTTGTGCTATACAAAGACAGCTTAATGGGAGCAAGAGCAGCCTGATTGAGTAGATGCAGCTTTATAGCTTCGTTCCCATTCATCAGTGGCACTGGCTTCTGCATGCGGGACATGGCGAGGGTGTTTCTCTCTCTTGTCCCCCTTTATTTGTTTCAATGCATGCTTCAATACTGGCACCAAAGCTTCCATGCACTCTGCAACTGCATTCGGATTGCCTGGCATATTGACGATCTGAAACAAGTACCAAAAACCATAAGAAATTATTCAACTAAATATATATTATTGGTGGTAATAATTACCTTAGATTGAAATGTGCTTTACCAGTGTGGATCCTCGGATGCCAGCAGCAGCCCGTGAAAGCATTGCAAATGGTGTCACCTTTAAAAAAAAAACATTATATTATGAGAGCACAATTGCACGAATCTTAAAGGAAAATTTAAAAAATGCTTCATAGTATGAAATTTTAAAATAAAAAATAAAAAAAATTAAACAGAATTTTCCTGGCCCCTCCATTAATAGAAAAAGAATGTCAATCCCAAAAGAGAAAACTCACACAAAAGTTAATAAATATTGATCCTGATATGTATGAAATGATATTCATCAAGGTCAAGGCTGTTTATTCAACATATAAATGCCTACTTAGAAGAATGGAAACTATTCATGAAGGTCAAAGTATACCTTAAGACTCTCTTGAAGCATGACATAGACAAGGCCAGGTGTTTCTTTTTCTATAACCGCCTTAGTGGCTTCAGGGGTGACATCTCTCGGAGTAAATCCCGTTCCACCTACATGCCAAACAAAAGCGAAAATTTCATTAGTTATAAAAAATATCAATAAAATAGAATAATTTAAGTACTGTTATTTTCACCACTGACAAAAATAATGAGAAATGCACGGAACCTAAGGTTAAGATGAGGTCAATTCTATCAACATCGCTCCAGTTTTTCAGTGCATCTTTTATTTTCTCGACTTCATCAGGTACAACAGCTTTCGCAACCACTTGTGCACCACCGAGTTTTTCTGACAGAGAGCTTATAACAGAGAGTGCTCTTGGACCACTACAGTCAAAAGATAAAAAAATAAACACATGACAAACACATTCCACCTTTTTTTTTTTTTTGCAAAAACCCTCCAAAAACATAAAAAAATAATAATAATAATAATATAACAAACTGATGTAGGTACACTAAAAAGAAAATTCATGTGGGGATGATATTGCATTTGAGTGCTAATCTTATGCAAACAAATACAAAGAGGTCCCCTATTTAGTTTAGCATCATATAAGTGACCCCTTTCAAGTTTTCTATCCAAAGAGGTGTATCAGGATGCATTTTTCAGATTTTTTTACAAGAACAACGCACATCTTAAGAAAAAAAAAATAAGTATGAACACAAACTCATTGGATGTAATTGCATACAACTTCAGATGAAGTAAGCATACCTCCTATCCGGTCCCGCACCAGAAGAAACAGTATCACTTACTGTAAGTATCGCCACTTTAACTTCTGATGATGTCGTAAATTTAGGGGTGACACCTGGTCCTGATTGTCTGACAGAGGTATCAATAGTGCTTTCACTGTGATACTGAGTGTCGACTTTATCAGAAAGGAGTATGGCTGGAACAGACGTGCCAGCTGGCAGTATTATCTGATTGGTTGCCTCGAGATTTAGCAAGGCATTGGCTGATTTCATGCTCAGAAGGCGGCTACTTGCTTGTTTACCTGTGCTCTCTGCAACATAGCTACATAACAAAAGAAATTTATTAAAACAAAGTACAAGCAAGGCCTGGTTAGATGTGGCAGTGTCGTACCGACCTTATATTACTAAGAATTAAATCAGAAATTAATGTGATTTCATGTACAGGAATTTGTTTTTCTTCCCTAAGATGAACAGAGAACTATGTGAAATAATTGAATCTTACCCAGGCCTACCGGTTCCGTCATCAAGTGCCCATTTTAATACTGCACGATGGTATTCTGGTCGGAAGGGATCGCCTTTTATTGGATGTGCAATGCGTGCATGTACTCTGCAAAATAAAAAAATGAAATTAAATAAACTATAAATGGGGTCAACCATACATAGGATGCCAATGGTTCATTTTAGTGACCTTAATTAAATGTTCAAACTCGGTCCATGGCATCAGTGACCTGATGAATTTCCAAAAACAAAACAAGAACTCGTGAAAAGGCTCAATTAGGTCAACAAGCCCGCATCCTAGCTAACAAACATATTAGGTCAACCTCTGGGTCACTATCACAATTCACAACCAAACAGACTGACACATACAAAAATAGATCCACAAATCAATAAGAGTGAGGCTATATGCATAGTGCGGATGATCCGTACTATGGATCACTATTTCTATTTTCAAAGTCCAAACAGTCGAACTATGGATCTCCATATGAAAATTTCCTTGTAGATAAAATTTTACATTTTTCAGAATTTTATACTATTTTTTTTGATAGGTAGAAAATCACTTAATCAAAAATTTCTAGATCATTCAAAAGCAGTTATTCTCTACCTATCTTAAAAAAATAGTAAAAATTCTGAAAAATGTAAAATTTTATCTACAAGTACATTTTCATACTGTATGATTATTATTGGGTTTTATTTCTAGCCTCTACCCCAACTTGTTTGGGACTAAAGGCTTGGTTGTTGTTGTTGTTACAAGTACATTTTCATATGGAGATCATGTTGAACCATTCAGATCAATTATTTGAACTTTGAAAACGAAGATATTAATCCATAGTACGGACCAATCTGCATTAAGCATAGTACCATAGCCTCACTCAATCAATAATACTAAGTTTTAACCTTGGAAGCTGGGGATTCAACCAGCCAGAAAGAAAGCGTATTGCAGGGATGACAAAGAGATCAAAGCACACCATACAGCTTACGGGATTTCCTGGCAACCCAAATGTTAGAATTCTTTTGGTTCCTTCTTTCCCCTTTATCTCAGCAAATGTTAATGGCTTTCCTGGCTTCATCAAAACCTAAAGTAAAGTCATTATAACTGGTAAAAATATGGTAACAGCACACAAAGCATGCTACTGGAAATCCGGCAAGAAAACAAATATATAATAATAGCACTAGAGCTAGTGATGAATTTCCATTTTTCTTTACCTTGGTATTTGTTTGTTCATCCTGACATAGAGAGAAAAAAAATGTTGTTTGCAAGTTGCATCTAATAATCATACTTGGGAGCTTTTTCACGTATTCAAATAACCACTGACATTTTTTTGGGATATATCATATAGTATGTTACACAATAATTAAATTAGTGTGATGAACAGTTTCATCAAATATTAACGATTTCTCCCCTGCGTCAAATAAGCCTCTCTCCCTGCAAGGTTTAGCCATAACACGGATGATGAATTCTAAGCTACTATACTCTTATTAAGTAAAATTGAGTGAGTTCATATAGACTTTCAAAAGTATTTAAGTCATCTTTTATAAAACACTGCTTAGCACACAAAAAGGTTTAAATGAATAAGTTATAAATAAAAACTCACTTTTTCAAAGTAAATTGTGCCTCTTTTGGTTAAGCATGGCTTGACAAAATCCTTGTCACCCATTGAAATACCTCCAGATGTAATGAGTATATCAATATTTGAACTAAAAGCCTTGTCGAAGACATTATATAGACTTTCTTCTTCATCCCTACAAATTCCCAAATCAACTGTTTTGCATTTTTGCTGAGTAGCAGCAGCCAGTAGCATTGGCCGGTTAGAATCACGAATCTGGCAAGTAATATAAAAGATGAATATTACACGCATTGCTAAAACAAGAGAATTTTTTAAATATGTGGTACAATAATATACAGATAAAATTAACCAGATTTTCCTCCGCATTTATGCAGAGAAAAACTCACAAAGAGGGACACTTGAGGCATTTTTTAATCAAACACAGAACAGCTTTTACCTTCTTTTAAGTATATTTATTACTGATAACTATAATAATGAACCAACCTGACCCCATTTTAGGTTTTTTGTATCTGCCTCCGCTAGCTCATCTCCTGTAGAAAGCACCGCAATAGAAGGCCTGCGATACACCTATAATCAAATGGCTTAAAATTAACTCTTTATGTACACTATTAGTTTTTTTTTTATTGATACTTCTATGCAATAAGTTATAGTACCTTGACTGAAGTGAGACCAACTGTTGCAAGCAGACCAATCTCTGCACAGTCAATTAACTCACCAGCCTTCAAAACTATAGAATCTTTCTCAATATCACTTCCCTAAAATATAAGTAGCAGTTTAGACATGTCTGATATTTTCTCCTAATTTCCAAGTTATAAATGAACTGTATCCTTTGCATTATCACATCAGACACCATGATTAATATAAGCATAGGAGAAAAGAAGGGTAATTACGCCCATTACCCTCACCCCCCCCCCCCCCCCCCCCCCCCCCCCTTTATTTTGTTTTCTGGTTATTCTCCCTGTTAATTTTCCCCATAACTAAGTTAAATTGAGATTTAAGCCCAAAAGGGTTAAACTATAAAACTAAAATCTATATGCAATCCTAGATAACTTAAGTACCACGTTGCGAATATCATGCCCTTGTGTTACTCTGGTTAATATCTTAACCCTCTTTAACCCATCTGGGGTAGCAGTAATTTCTTCAGTGTCCTCAACTTGCACAACAGCATCTGCTCCGTCAGGAATGGGCCCTGTAATTCGTGTACAATTGAATAAGAAAAGGTTTACTTTAAAAAGGGACACTTTTGTTTTTCACGAATTATAGAATAGGGTTTGTTTTTCACGAATCTTTTCAGTCTAAACTTATGCTTGATATATTCTTACATGTAAAATGTGAGCATATATACTACAAAAATAATGGAATCCCACCTCCTGTTGTTACATAAGCAACGGTTCCAGGAGTAACTTTGAGAGGTGTAGCATCTGATCCTGCTCTTGATTCAAGTATTACTGGGTATTCGCCGGGACCGTCAGAAGCTATTACAGCATAACCATCCTGCAACAAATATACCATACCAATTGTCGCATAGTTGAAGTGTGTGCTCTATTGACCCATTAGGTCGTACAAGCATTATATAAATGGAATGGAGAAGGGGCAGTGATATTCAAAAACAAAAACCTAAACCTAGATATCAAAAATCAAATCTCAACTGGTATCAACATTCTGGTATCCTGCTTACATAGACAAGATTAGAGCACTACTGCTACGCTCAAAGAGGCTTACAACGTTTTATTAACACAGAACTCAATTCAGCCACCAGTTGCGGTACCAACTGTACCGTACCAGTATCATCTGGTCCATGTGGTATCACAGAGAGAGAGAGAGAGAGAGAGAGAGGATGATCTACCTTGATGGAAGCGGGGAAGGGAGGGAGGGGCTCGAGAGCGAGAACATCCTCAGCCAAGACGTGGCCGAGCGCGTCGGAGAGCGACACGGCAACGGTGTCGAGGCGCTTGGCCACGCGCAGCACTGTTTGGAGCGCTTCTTCTACCGGAATCATCTCTGCTCCAACCCAAATGTCGCCGATTCCCCGTGTCCGGGTAAGGTTTTGTAGCGCAGTGGCTCAGAGAGCAACAGTCAAAGAATCCGTATCCCTCAGGTACCGGACTGAGTGCAATACTCCCGCCGGACAAAAGTAATACGATATTTATTTAGATAAAAGGGAATTCGTTTCGAGATTCGTGCCAAATATTAAAACTGACGACTCAGATCTCACTGTACTCTGTCAGGTATTGCACTGGAGTTGAATTCAATACTCAGTCAATGCAGCAATTTCTTACTCTGAGCGGCTTTTCGCGCCTGCCAGGGTTAGGGTCGGCGCCAAATCACCCGTTCAAGGAGGTCCGTCTACTCTCGAGTGAGTATTTTCTGCGGTACCGGACCGCGTACAATACTCCAGCCAAGCCATAAATATGGGATCTGTTTTAAGATATGTGTCAAAATTAAGTAGACAACTCAGATCTCATTCTACATGGTCCGATACCGCGTTGGATCTGAATTCCAAACTGGCAGGTGGTCCATCCGTGTAGTATAAATTGATTTAACTTAATTAATTTTTTTATACGACAGTCAAAACGACAAAACCTCATTATTATTTAATTTAATCGTTGATGGCTTTTAGAATATTCAGGAATCAAGGCAGGTAATTGGTAAAGAAAGCATTAGTGCGTTTTTAAGTCTGACGTGGGCACGTGGCCTCCTTACCAGAACAATGAGTAAAATAAAGTAAAAATCGTCACGAGCTCGCTAAATTTGGCGCATTGAAATGGCGTGCCCATTTTTACAGCGCGATTTTCTGTGCGTACAGCGCTACAGATGCATTTTGTGTTCTTTCTCCCCTCTTCTCAAACGCTGTACGTATAGAAAATGACGCTGTAAAAATGGGTTCTCTTGAAATATTATGTTCGGTCTGGGAAGTGGGAACAGGGATCCGTATCCTCTGCTGCACTTTTAAAGTGCAGCAGAGCAACAAGGTGCTGCACTTTTGGACGACTCAGATTTAATCTCCAGCCGGTGAGTGCTCGGATGATGAAGGAGGCAGTATTAATTTTGCTTTAAAATTCGTGCAAAAATCTTATTTCATCCTTCCGATAAAAAATTAACAGACAGATTAAAAGTGCAGCACTCTGCTGCACTTTAAAAATACAGCAGAGGATGAGGTTCCGTGGGAACAGGACCACCTCACCTGGGTTAAATAGGCCAAGCCGGCCCGTGAACAGGGATGCAGCCCGTTTGTCAATTAGCAGGCATAGATGAGAGAAAGAATCCACTTCGTTTTCGGATAGAAATTGGATGTAAAACAATACAATTTTTGTTTAAAAGAAGCTGATGAATTTGTAGAATAACTCCCAAAATATGAATTAGATTAGTCTTGATTATAAATATAAGCAATTTCATATTTCATGTATGACGAACATATAGTCATGAAATACATCAAAAAAAAAATGGAAGGAAATTAACATACGAAATCATCACTGATTGAATTCATAACCAGGTCATAGTAAGATGATACAAACTGTGCTCACTGATAAGATACCATTAACCACAGCATATAAGCCCAATAAATCACAAGTTCATTGTCTCATGAATTAGTTTATTGGTAAGCAGTAGATCATGTTTATGTTTCATGGATAACAAGAAGAGCTGACAACACAAATACTTACCAGCACTCAATCTAGCCTGATCTAAATTCTGAGCCAAGTCATCTTACTAGAAGCTCAAAAATATTTTTGAAGTCGATAAAACTGACCTGACATGACTACCGTGCAACCAAGTCTGACATGCCCCTAAGCCATAAAATGACCGTAACTAAAAAAATCCATCCATTCTGATATTACAAAAAGAGATTGATTTCTGCAACTCTTTCATTGCAGAAATGACATGCAATCTGAACCCAACCTGACCTGTAACGACCCCGAAAGATGAAAGTCGCCGGAAGAACAACATACAATCTGACCAGGACCATACAAGAGATAAAATTGACCCTATTTTACACCTAAGTTAGTCAACAAAATCAGCTCGTTTTGCGCTTGTAATCAAAATTGACTACTGAGGTGAAACGCATCCTGGTATTTATAATTTATGTACAAGTAATTGCATGAATAATGAACTGGTAAGCCATTCTGCATACATACACTGTTGGATTTAGTAAACAAAAGTAGTAGTAATAATAATTGAAACTTGATACAGCACGATTTGATCAGTTCCTATTGTCAAAGCAGCATATGCCACAAAAGCATTTCCAAAATCACTGCTATTGTTTATTCTGAACAAAATTCTAACCAGAAAGAAAAGAAAAGATAAAAGAAAAGAAGATTGTTCAATCGTCCTTTAGAATGGTATCAGTGTGGTAAGATTGGGACTGAGATTGTGACTGTGACTGGGAATGTGTTGCTGTTGCTGCTGCTTCTGCTGCTCGGTCTTCTTCACGGAGGATCTTCTCCATGTCGTTAAGCCTCGTTCGCACCACACTTGTTATCAGAACTGTCATGTCATGTCATCCCCAATACAATCAACCAACATAATATTAATAATAATAATAATAATAATAATTTTTTAAAGGAATAAAAAAAAGACATTATTGCCCGTTTCATTAAAAATTGAAACTGTATATACAAAAAGTGACAGAAACAAATACTTAAACTATACTTTAATACCCTCTGAATATAAACCCAGGAATCAATTGGTCTCAGCACTCACACATCCACTTAATCGATTGTTGGTTCTACTGCTAGCTACCAGTTCAATCTCAATATACCAGTTTACACTATTAATTAGGAAGGAAAGGGAAGGAAAGATGCTAAATCAGAAATGAAAGAGAGAGAAAGAGGTGAAAACTGACTAGCGGCGGTGCCAAAGGTCCAAACCCAGAGGATCTTCAAACCGGGGCCCTTCTCGCTCCACCGAGTCACCATCACGCAGCCGCACTCTCTCTCTTTTTCTCTCTCTTTCAGTCGAGCTGCCAGTTCGGATTTGCTAGATTACGGGTCGGATCTGTTTAAGGTATCGGTTCGGTGTTCATGGAGAGATAAAAAAAATTTAACCGGGCCTTACCATGCTAGTCCAGCTCCGTTAGAAAGGATCCGTGGGCCTCGGCCCAAAATCTTTCACAACGCCTCTTGCATATATAGCAATGAATCCAGCAAGTTCAAAACCGAGATACTTAGTGGTGAAAGGTTTTGATAAAAAAAAAATATATGATTGACTTCGATGATATATTCTCACATGTGGTCAAGATGTTCTCATACAAGTGAGAACGGTTCTGACGTGTTCACAAAGTTCTTACCGCCTTTGAAGCTTGAAGCTTGTCGTGACAATATGGGCCGAAGCTCATTTTGGTTTTGACGGAACTTTAATTCTGTATGAATACAGAGATAGAGAGATAGAGGGTAAGAGCCGCTCTCTTGGTTGTCTCTTCTCCAAGTTGTCTCTTAACTAAACTTTTCTAGGTTTTGCTCTTTTTTTTTTGAAATTGTAAGAGACTGTGTGAGAGATAGTGTTATTGTGAGTTTTAATCTCTTGTACTTGTAAAACTTCTTTAATCTAGTGAATTTGCGTTGTGTGCTTCCATGATTTTTTTCCGAAAGAATTTCTATGTAAATCTTGTGTCTTTTCTTATTTCTTGTGCTTATTTGCTTACTATTTTGGTATCTTGTATGATCCTTTCATTTCTCCATTTATTTGAGTATTGTTGTATGTACACAAGGTGTTTGAAGAAATTACTCTTAGAAACTTTTGTGTGATAACCTTTGTTATTTACCTCTCCCAGCAGGATGGGGTCCATTTAACAGAGACTGCTGCTCGTTTCATCTCTCAAGGTTGGCTCAGAGATCTTTATATATGCTGATCCACCTATTTTAGCATCAGATTATTCAAGGGGAGAGGATCTAGCTCTGTTTTACCAACCACCGAGTCCTAGACTAGACTTGGATGATGCTCATCTAATTCACGAGTATATGAATCTGTTTTGTTGTTAGAACTAATGTTATTAAATGCGGTTTTGATGCGGTATGCGGAAGGTCATTGCATACCGGATATACAGTATATGGCTGTATATGCGGATTTTTATGTAGATTTTAAAATAATATAATTAATTAAAATATAGCATAACATAGCATAATAATAAGAAATAGATCCAAAAACATTATAATCAATTTATGCAATTTAATGGTACAAATAAAATAGACCATATCCATTCACC